>JACCIB010000185.1:0-273529 GCA_018906965.1 Philotrypesis tridentata | reverse complement strand
ATAAGTGCTTTATATGCTTCGTTTGCCGCGGGGCTCTCTTCGATATTGATTTGCTCGCTGACGTTGCGCACGTAGTCATGAAGTACGTATATTACCTCTTCTATGCGCGTCTCACGTTTCGCGATTTCTTCAATGATTTTCAGCAAGTTTTCGATTTTATGTACTTTGGAACGTTCTGTTTCTTTTAAAATTGCTTTATTTATTTCTGCATGCTGAAGGTATTGCTCTGTCCTCTCTGAGGGTTTTTGAGAATTGTCACTTGTGCATGAAACAGTGCTTGAGATATTTTCTTTATTCATGATTTGGATCTCCGGAGATATGATTGAGTCTGCATGCAGTATTTTAATTTCTGGACTCGAGTTTGACAAAGAATTTTGTGATAGCTTTTGATGTGTTTTTTGATATTGATTCATTTGTATGCTTTCAGGTTTTTGTTTTCTCTCTTGTTTTATTACAGAGATTTTCTTTGATTTTTCATTAGAATATTGCGCAATATTTTGATTTGTTTTTGTCAAGAATTTATTTGAAATTTTATTTTGATTCTCTATTCTGACTTCTTGTATTTTACTTTGATCTTGTTTTTGATTTTGATTTTGATTTTGATTTTGATTTTGATTTTGATTCTGATTTTGACTTGGCTTAATGAACTGATTTTGCATTGATTTTGCTGTGATATTCTGGAAATGATTTTCTTGATTTTGATTTTGAATTTGTTTGTTCATCATGATTTGCATTATTTGTCGATTTTGATTTTGCTTTGATTTGGTGAACTGACTCTGTTTCATGCTTATGTTCAAGATACTACTCGAATCTTTTGAATTATTGACTTACTCATTGGTTATTTGTTGTTTGCATTGCTCTGGATTTCGTATCGTATCAATCCTGTTTCGGTTTATGCAATTACGCTCCTCCGCGTTGCATGAGGGGTATTTGTTAATTCGATCGTTTCGTATTACGTTTGTCGCATTTGATTTCAACCCGTCAGGATCACTATCCCTCTCCGAGGGCTGGACTTTCCGCCTTGCGTCAGGCGCCATTTTTGTCGCGTCCCTCTCTATATAGCAACGCCCGTCTGGATTTCTAGCGTCACGTGAGGAATGCCTCCCGGGCTGCGCATCCTGTGCTGAGTTCGCCATATATCGACCCGTGTGGCCACGCCCTTTCGGGTTATCTGCGTGGGATAAGGATTGACTCTCGGGTTTCGTGTCTTGCGCACCTTGCGTCGCGTCTTGGTCGGCGCAGCCGTCTCCGTCTGAGTTATTGATGTCTCGATAGGAACGTGTACCGAGATGCGCGTCTTGCCCGAAATCAATAGCGTCTAGACATACGCGACCACGCCCGTCTGGGTTGCGACTTGCCAGATTTCTTTCGAACTTTCCAGAGCCCGATTCTTTCGTTTTTACATTGTTTTTTTGTTTTCGCGTTTTGGAAGGTAGGGCACCCGTCTGGTCATTTGTTTGACACTTTTTCTGCGGTGTTACCCGCAGACAATTTTCTATTGACTTACCTTCGTAATCTCGTGTTATGAAAGGAATAGAAATTTCGTGTACTTGCAAACATGAATGTTTATAATCAATATTAGCTTTAGTTTGTATAAAAAAAATCACTACCAAGCAATCCCTTTTCTTTTATAGGGAATTCATTTGTAACCAACTGAAATTCGATTTTGAAATGCGTAAAATACATTGTTATTGCTCCAAGCGTTTGAGCCAACTCCTCCGTAATGCCTCTGAGGTTCAGTATGTTATTTTTATTGATTGCATGACTAAATTCACATTCTTTAATTTTCAATAAATTTGGTCCCGCACCGGAATCCAATATTAATCTCATATGATTATTAGTAAACGGATTGCTTAACTCAATTGCTGGAGATTTGGTACAAAGGGTGATTTTTATCTCCCTTACTTGTACTGTTGGTTCAACATAGGTTGATTTGGGTTTGGGTGCGGTCTCAGCGTGGTCTCTCGTCCCGCTCCCTGATACGATTGACCCGGGGTGTTTCCCTGTTGTTCGCGTTTTTTATTATTAAAATCCCGTTTGCGACATTGTTCAATCTTATGTCCCATTTTTTTGCAATATCGGCAAACTGGCTTCTGCTTATTTTGGTTTTCGGTGTTCGCAAATGTTACGCGTTGCCTGTACACGTATTGATTTCCTGCATTCGGCGTCTGCGCAAGGGGCGGCTTATTTTGCCACGGTGCTTTACCTCCGCGCTCGGTCGGCCCCGCCCTTGCGTTCTCAACTGCGCCATTTTGTTCTCTTTTTACCGTGTTTGATTGCATTTTCTCTCTATGCCAACAATTTTGAGCAGTATGTCCGACTTTTTGACAAATTTGGCATTTTTCTAGCGTCCGACCCGCGATCATCCGTATTTGTGCCGTGCTACCTTCTTTTTGTTCTTGATAACACGCGAATTCCCTTTCGACTTCTATGGCCGCAATTATCGCGTCGTTTACGTCAGAAAAATTGCCAAGCGGCGTGCTTATGGGCCAATCTAATCCTTTTTTGAAATAATATACCAGCTTTCTCTTAAACTCATTTTCGAATTGTGCCGAGCTCCTTCTCTCCATATTCGCCGCTGCCCGGATATTAACGTCTAGGACTCGAATTCTATTTGAATACGTTACTACTTTTTCATTTTTACCTTGTCTTACTCTCGCGAGTTCACCGAGTAATTCGTCCGTCGATTTTCCCGATCCGAAGGTGGACTCAAAATGCTTGCTTATTTCTTTCACTGACGTAAATACTTTATTAATAGTGGAATTGTACGCGTCGCCATCGAGCTTAGAATATATGTTCTTTGCCCATTCGGCTTCTCCTTCGCGTGTCAACGTGTTTGCTGCCTGCTGTAATCTCAATACGAATACATGTACGGGCATGTTTTTTCCGTCAAATCTTGGTAGATCTCGCATCACTTTTTCCGCGGCTTTACTGTGTAAAATGCTGACCGATGCTGAATTGTACAGGTCCGTTATGTTGCGTCTCGGGTCTGTCATGTTAGGTGTGCTTGTATACGGCATTTTTCTCGTTGGTGTACTGCTATGGTGTATATTGTTACTAAATGGCGTGTTATTGCACTGCGGTATGTGTTCATGTGGAATGGTACCCGTAGGATGTGTATTTGTGATTGGAAAAATGCTACTTGCAATAAGTGCGTTTGTGTTGAGTGCGTAGTTATTACGTGGCGTATAGTATTGTGTGTTAGACATTTGACTGTTGTGAAATACTGTGGTCGGATTTTGTATTGTGCTGGCATAATAAGGTGCACTATACGTGGGCAACGCGTTACTGTTGAGAGATGTGTTGTAACCCGAAAGTGTATTTTTGGTAATAGGTGTATTGTAGTTAGTCAAAGTGATAATTGGTTGAGTTTTGTCGTTAAATTGCGTGTTAATGGCGGGAGTTGTTTTCTCATCGTATTTTGTAAAAGTCGGCGTTTCACTGAATTGCGCGTTTCTTTCGTTTTGTAAGGGCATCGCGTAATCCTCTTTTTGTTCTTCAAGCGAGTTCGTTACGTTTACCATCTCGTCGTCCGTTATTTCATGCGCGTACCGCAAATCGGCAAATACCGTGGGGTCTACTTTGTCGTTTCCTCCCAGGTAAAGAATCAGTGGACTGGGGTCGGTTTTTCGAACTATAAACTCCGATATTAAATTCACAACTGCATTACTTTTTGCTATTCTTTCTAAATCTTCCTTCCGGACTGTGCTTTTTAATACCTCCGCTATTGAATTTAGTAACTCTCGTGATTCTTTTGATACCGAGTCTGTCTCTGTTTCTAGTAAGTGTCGGTAATAACCGATGAAATCGTGAATCGACCAGTCGCTTCCATCTAGTTCGTCACTAATTGCCTCAAGCTGTTGCTTAAATATCGCTAGTGCTGCGGTGTCTCTCTTGCATTCCGCCATTTTATTCACCCTTTTGCTTGCAAAAACCAAGTCCGGAAAAAGGGGCCCCCAATTTCTGTAACGTCCCGGGTAGCGTACAGATTACGATCACTTGGACTAGAAATATATTTACTTACTAACCGGAGTAACGTGACCTTTTATTCAGCACGGACCGCGTCAATCGGCCCGTCATGGGAAAAGGTAGCAATGCAGCGAACAGCGGGGCAGGGAGATCAAGCGTACAGCTACGGGGTCTAGCTCCTAGGCAAGGTTAAAGTCCTACTTGTTGCTTACAGCATGCTTGGGTCCAATAGAGTATGATCACTTACCTTGTGTCGAGTCAGCGAGACGGCTTGGTGGCTGGCCTGAGCTCGTGCGTCAGTCAGATCCCCTCGATTGATGTCAGTTCTCCCCTCGGTGATTGCGCTCGTCGCGTCGGGGTTTGCGCGGGAGAAATGAATTATTACTCGGTTTGAATTTACTTCAAAGGCAAACGTGTTTATTCGGTACAATTACAGTAGAAGACGTTTTACTTGTTCTAAGCGCTAGTTTTACAATCGCGTCGACTTTACTTATATACGAAAGCACGAGTTCGAGTTAGAATCGAGACTCGAGGAAATTATTCTAAGTTTGAATTTTACAGAATCGAGAGTTACTCGGACAGAGTGTCCGCTTAGATTGATAATCGGAGACAGCCCCTGAGGCATGGTACCTCTGGGCTTTTATAGGAAGTCGGGAGTGTTCAGATGAGGGCAAGGGGTGTGGTGGAGGAAGGGAGGATCTTAGTTCTTCTTATTTTCTTGCGGTAATTCTATGTTTAGACATATATATATATATATATATATATATATATATTCCACATGAGTGTAGACGTTGTCCAAGCCTAAGGTGGGGGGTTTAATTCCCTCTTTTACGACCTTAAGTGATTTTTCACCATGCTCCTTGTTGGCCTGCTTCATCCCCCTGTGTAGACTCGGTCGTAAACTTTTTCATATGTCTAGCCGTCTGGGAGATATTGATTTTGCATGGTCTTCCCTGGTGGGCGACTTGGTAAGTTTGCCAGCCTCTTACTCGCTGTCACTCCTTGGGTCCGGCAGTAGGTCGGGTCGACACATCGTCTGTCGGTAACGTATCATGACGTTACAATAATAACCTAGATTTTAAACTAAATAAAATACTTGTGCTATTTTCAGTTAAAATTATTAGTTTAAAACTTTATTGAAAAATAAAGTTTAATTTAATCTTTACTGAAAAATTGAACTGAATATTATTTACTTAAACAATCACTGTTTATCATTTAACAGCGAGTTTGACAACCTGCTAGTGCTATGGTAAAACAGGATTCTAGTTAGAGTACCATTCGCTGTAGATACCATTTACCTCGGCCGATAACCGCCAAATTTAAAATTTTTTCCAATGCGTCGTACAGTGAAAGGCATATATATATATACACAGACACACACACACATATATATATATATTTGATATATGCATAGCATCTTATGTACTTTCTTTTAATAAAACCATTTATAAAACATGAAATGGTACTTATAGTATAAAATATACGATTATCGAAAATCATGATTTTTTTTTTGGTTTTATGCCTATAACTTTTGAAAAAAATTTTGTACCGAAAAGTGGGTTTCGAGAGCTTATTCTACAGTAAATTTCCTACAAAAAACGTTAATAAAAAAAAAATCGATTTTTTTGAAATTTTAACCCTATCATAACCCCTTAATGATTTATCGTATAAACTATACATGAATCGAAAACTGATGAACTAACGATCATGTAGGTTACAAATTTTTATGACAAAAATGCCTCAGAAAATAATATTTGGCATGTGAAATGTCTATTTCGTACATATTTGACAAGTTTATATATAAAGTGAAACATATAATCTCGCCTCATGGGGCAAACTTAGCCGTCGGACAAACTTAGCCGTTTCTCACGCGCGCGCACTGTGTTTTTCTTCAATCTTACAACAATGTTTTTCTAATGAAAATTATCGAATTTCAACCGGGTTTTTTGCGTTTTACACAGTTTATCAACCGCAGAATCTCGTACGAGCATTTATTTTTAGAAATTCATTGTTTAAATAGTAGATATGAACGTTGCAAGTTGGCGTGTTGTCCCGTACATTACATACAGCCAAGCGGCAAGCCAACTTGCAACTCGAATAAAAAATATAATTGAATTAATAACTGATAAAATAATGTTATACACATGACCGCATGCATGTTAAGTTCACGCATATGACTTCATTTAATTGAAAAATGCTTTAAATACAAAATTTTGATAGGGGATACGGCCCGGGTGCGTTGCAATGTGTACTTAGAGAGTGTACTCGAGGACGATTTTTGGTCATCCTGGAGGTCACTCTGACACCTTGTAATCGTCTCCAGGGTATTTTTAGTTTTTTAAGGAAATGTTAATGTGTACTTACAGAGTGTACTCGAGGATGATTTCCCGTTACCCTGGAGGCCTCCCTGACACCTGGACATCGCCTCCGCGGAATTTTTAGTTTTTTGAGGGAATATTAATGTGAACTTAGAGAGTGTACTCGAGGACGATTTTCGGTCATCCTGAAGGCCACCCTGACACCTGGACATCGTCTCCAGGAAATTTTTAGTTTTTTACGGAAATATTAATGTGTACTTAGAGAGTTTACTCGAGGATGATTTCCCGTTACCCTGGAGGCCTCCCTGACACCTAGGCAACCTTTCCAGGGAATTTTTATTTGTTTGAGGAAATATTAATGTGTACTTAGAGAGTGTACTCGAGGATGATTTTCCGTCATTCTTGGGACTAAGATAACTTTCTTATGAACTTCAGTAATATTATTAAAACTACTATTCCATAATCATTTCTGTATTTGTTAACCGTTCAGTTGGAATTTTCATCAAATCATTCTTCATTTCGAAATTAGTATTGACTTTGCCATCTCCAAAATTAAGAATCCATTGTTTAAATTCGATATCCTTATTATTAACTCTAAGATTTTCTTTTAAAGACATATGATTACTATTTTTTACGCAGTTTTCAATAAGTTTTGTTCTATGGCCATGTTTTACAACTGGTAATTTTTGTCGGAAATCTATAATTCTATCGAATGTATAATTATGAAAAGTATATTCTTCATTAATATTTGGTAAATTGAAGTCATTTAATGAGCTACCATTTGTTAATAACTCAGAACTAATCTTTTTAAGGCTATTATTTCACTATTATTCTTCTTTTGAATATTTTCTTCAAATTTATTTTCTTTGAAGTATTCTTTAAATTTATCATACAAAACTCTTGCATTTGGCGGATTGTGAAAAATACAAATGTAAGCAAATTAATTACACAATGCTTTAGGAAATTGAATTTTAATTGTTTCTTGCAAACACTTATCCCATTCTTCATCAGTTGTTATGAAATTTCTAGCTAGAACTACTTTATAATATGTTGAGTAGGTTTTTTTTCAAATGTTCTCAAATCTTCAAACGATTGAGCTCCTTTAACATGTAATAATAACAATCGTAAGTAATATTTTTCACTATTTTTCTTATTTACAAAAGAGAGTCTATTTAAAATAGGTTTACTTTGTTTTTTTCTTTGAGTCCATTCTTTCCGTTGCTCATTAAAAACGTAGTAATGTGGAATTTCAAAGTATAAATATTTTCTAGCATTTGGAGCAGGAGCGGGCGAGCGCGCGTGTGTACGTGCAAAGCCGAGAGAGTATGAGAGAGAGTTAGAGAGACTACGGATTGCCGAGTGGAGGCCTGCGAGCCCCACTGTATGAGCGCGGAGAGAACTATTGGGTCAAAGTGGAGGCGCAAGCGTCGTCCAGAGCGGCAAATGTATAAAACGAAAATGTATGCACCGAAGCGACAGAACAAGAAAGATGAAATTGTACAGGAGAAATTCGTAATTGCCGCGACTGGAAAAATCACGCGAACGATCACGTGACCGCCGTAGCCGACGTGTGTGCGTATGTGTGAGAGCGAGAGATAGAGCGACGAAGCGCGACTAAATTAAGAAATGGGTTAAAATCATTTCGAATACTAAATTGATAATTATAAAATTCCAACATTGAAATATTTTTTTTATTAGTAGTGTTTTTCATCTTAGGCATCCATCAAAATCCAAGATTAGGAAACACAATTGGATATGTCATCCGGTCAACATGTTCACTAATATAAGATATTCTTGCAGGTTCTGTATTTTTTGAATATATGCAAATATCTCGATCTGTTGGAGGTTGACCATCTTCACCAACATAAACTACAGTAACTTTATTGCACCTTGCTTCATTAAACGCGTTTTTATCAAGATTACAATTCCGAGTTATAAACATTCTAATTTCAGTTGTATTGTTTATTGATTTATTATTATCCTGACGATTTTGTTCTTCCTTTTCTACCTCATGCATCATTTTATATGAATTTGCATAAATGTTATTTTCACGTAAAAATTGTCTAATTCTTTCAACAAATTCAGGATACATAACATATTATTTTTATATCGTGATTGTGTTTCCATTTCATTATCGAAAATATATAATTGGCCAAACTTTCCATCATTTTCTTTAGGATGTAATGAATAAGCATTATGATAAAACACCCCGCACAAAATGATAGGAAATGAGGTCCCGGTCAAATCGGCTACAACTTTGATAAGTTGTAGTTGATAGTCTCCTGAACAAAAGACTTGCTGGGCACAACTCTGGAAAATGGTTAGATTTTGAGAAAATCAGGATTAAATAAGCCCTTTTTGAGTAAGTTAGAATGGTCGGCTACGAATGTAAACAAATAAATATAGATATAGAACGCGCTTTGTATGTACATAATTATACATATACCGACAAGAAGGATAGAACATAGTGCGCGAACATAAGCGGAGGCTAGATGAAACGCGTCCTATACTAAACTCGAGCACTACGTATCAATGGGGCGTCTAAGTACGAAGAGAGCCCGCTTATGGAGTCTAGGTGGTGCGCTACATAGCTTTTTAACAGAACTTGCGCACCAGGTGCTGGAAAAGTGTCTAGTTAAACAGGGTGGCCGATTACGCACTCCAGGTGGTGCGCTCCGTACTTTTTCAACAGAACTTGCATACCACGTAAAAATACCAAATAAAATGCAAGACATTCTAGCAGAATACTTATGTTTATGTGATTGGTCTCGCAGAAAATTCAAGATGAATTGGGGAGGAAATGTGATACTATTCAACAAACTAGATTTGCCTGTATGATTTGTCTTGTGAAAATTCAATAACTAAATACAACAATTTTGAACAGACTAGCTTTGTTCTTGCGATTAGTCTGGTAGAAGACGCGAGATAAAATGCGACAAAATTAATACAAAAATGTTCTTACCGCCGAATCATTTTAACATCCGATTTTAATAGAGCAGTAAGGAAACCGGGATTCCGACTTGCATGCGGTCTGAAAAAAAATGAAATCAACTACGTGTACAACATCAACAACATCAAATGGTACGTCGATATAATTTCCTTACATGCAAAGCAATTCATGATCCCGTCTATTCTGCATCGCCTATCTTAATTGTGAACTAAAAAAAGCAGAATTCTAAACGTTATGACATCAGAAACGTAGTATTGTTCCATTTCGTACAGCGCATGAAAATTGGGATGCCGATTTCCTTGCTACTATATTAAAAGCAATTGTCTAAATCGTTAGCAATCAAATCACTACAATATTGTTTTATAATTGCATCGCAAGAAAATCGGGATCTCCACTTTTATGCAATTGGCATGGCGTGTGAAAGAAAAGCATCCATTTCTTATTGCCACGAAAAAATTCGATTGCTAACACCATTTCATTACATTGAACGACAAATAAACTCTCAATTATCTTGAACCGCTAGCACCTCATGATACCGATGCCATTGTGTCGTTAAAGAATGAAGAAACAAGTCCGGAAGTTCTACACATGCAAAGATATTCGAAGTTCAAATCACAACCAAATCGGGATCTTGATTTAATGACTGAGTAAAGGAATCAGTAAATTTGGTTCCGATTCGTATCCCGAATTTTTTACGACTCAAATAAATAGGGATTTGCGTACCTCAATGTGTCTTATTTTTACAATCAATTTTTTGAGACGCAACTTAATCAGGATATATCAGGATACTGTCTTCCTTGGTTAGTTTATTTTCCCAATCAATTTCTGTTGCCGCTAAACCAAGACCCTGATTTTCATGCGAAACAGAATCTCAATTTGTTAATGCTTGTAGAACTTGAAGACGCATTAACCGTTTTGTAGTGACTCAGTGAAACCGGTGACTTACTAACTGTGCAAAAATAAAGGGATTCTGCTTTTCTATCAATACAATGAAGTCGAGTAGGCAATCCAATTTTTCATGACAGAAGGAGATGGACGCTTTTCTTGCACATGTCAAACCAATGGAATATTTCTTTTCTGGCACTTTCAAGAAAATAGGAATCCCGATATTCTTTCGACGTGAAATATATTAAGATGTGAATCTTTCAACCGCCCAACTATTTACATATTAGATTGTAGAGCTGCAGGAAAATCGGGATCCCGATTTTCGTGCGTAGCAAAAAAAAAGGTTACTACTATTGGTACATGTGTAATATTGAATAATACGATGAGAACAATTCCTTATGTGCGAAACAATTCAGGATCCCAAACTTTTTACATCGCCCGATTTCTTTCCGACTAAAAAAAACATAATTCCAATCCGTTTGATATAAGGAATGCACAAATTGTTCTACTGTGAACAGCACATGAAAATTGTGATATCCTTTTCCGTGTCGCTTCACTAAAAGCAAAAGCCTAAATCTTTAGCGAAAAGAAAATATCAATATTGTTATTCTTCGCCTCGCAAGAAAATCGGGATCTCTATTTTCTTGCAACCACGAAAATCGAAGAATATGGTCCTGAATTTCTGCAAACGCAAAGATAGTATGAGTTAATCACAAGAAAATCGGGATCTTGGTGTAATGGTTGAGCACAGAATGCGGGAAACTTTGGTTCCAATCTGGATCCCGATTTTTTTGCGACGCAACTAAATCGGGACACTCTGTTTCAAGATGTGACTTTTTTCCCAATCAGTTTGCACAGCCGCTAAACCAGGATCCCGAATATCTTGCGATACAGAATCTGAATTTCTTTGTGCTAGCAGAACATCGAGACTCATTCATCGATTTCAACTGACTTTTACTACCTGCGCAAAAATATCGGGAGTCTGCTATTCTACCATTTACAATGAAATCGAGTAAGCAATCCAATTTTTCATGATAGAAAGAGATGGGCGCTTTTCTTGCACATGTCAAACCAATGCAATAATTCTTTTCTGGCACTTGCAAGAAAATAGGAATCCCCATTTTCTTGCGACGTGAAATACATTAAGATGTGAATATTACGTTGAACGAAAGCCACAATCTAGATCAAGGGGCGCGGTAGCGCCACGATGGCAAGTATAAGGTACGATCAGTACGCACGCCGCCGTCGGGCGCTAGCCAGACCCTATTATACATCTCATAGGCATTGTTCGAAACTTGACTTACGGTTTTTTTCACTTTGACAGCATTATTTGTCACATAGAACTAGTCAAACGAAAGCTTGAGACGAAAGTAATAAAATCACATCAGGGTCATATTTTGTGAAATGGCTTCTATTAAATGTTATTCTGAAGTGAAAGTTCCGGCTCATGAATTCTCGTCAAAAAAATTGTTCTCCCTGATAAATTGTTTTCCGCCATACGTCATCATGTGTGACGTCAGCGCTATAGATATATACTTGTGTACAGATATGTGGTGCAGACGACGATTACAGTAACACAGTGCTTAGGTATAGATAGATAAGCAAGCAATTTTATCAAGGGGTGCGTTTGTTAATAATTATAAATCAGTGTTCAATGTAATATAAATTTAACCTAAATATATATTTTAAAACAGTGTTAAATTCTTTTGTACACATTCGAAAAGCAATCATAAACTAATAGTTCATAATTAGATAAGTATTTAGTTTTATTTTGATTTATATAAATATACAATACAAATAAAGGATTTGTGAACTGATTCTTTCTTAAAATGTTCTCTTTTATTTTTCAGGTTTTATTAGATTGGAAGGCATACAACTATCAGGATACAAGGAAAAAATTTTCTCGTAATGTGACAAGCTAGTGAAGTGTAAAGTATTTAATGATTTTTCATGCAAGAAAGTTTCTATTTTTCCATGTGACAAACTAGTGAAAGTGCTGTATTTTCATCGTTTAAGTATCGAAGAAAGTTTTTACAGAATTTACAGTCAATGTTTTCCTATTTCTATTGGGAGGTTACGCAACTGTAGGGTTATATACTAAAGGAATTCCTGTGACAAGATGGTGAAGTGAAAAATATTTTATTAAAGGATAATTCATTATTAAGTTTAGAATAATAACTGGTACAGAGTAAGCGTGTTCTTATTTTGATTCAAAGATAATGCTACCTTCGCCACAAGATTAGATCATTATTAATAGGAAATACATAAGAGATTATAGAAAAGAATTTTCTTGTGATGTGACAAGTTAGTGTAGTGTTAAGAATGTGTCTACGAAAGTTTCTACGGTTGTTGACATAGCTATTCAATATTATTAAATTTTTTCTGTTGTTTCGTGAGAGGTTACAACTCTCAGGCTGTATACGTATATAGAAAGGAATCCGTGTGACAAGCTAGTGAAAGTGTTGTATTTTCATCGCTGAAGTATCGGAGAAAGTTTCTACAAAATTTGCAGTCCATCTGGTCATTACAAATTATCAAGTTCTTTGGACTTCTAGAAGAATAGCTGTCATAAGCGCAAGTATCTTGTAAGTATAAATAATATACACAAGTTTATATATTTTATACTGTATATTTTTTAAAACTATACATTAATTGTGTGGATTCACTCCTTGTGGAGGATCCTCTCCTTCTGGAGCATGTTCTCCGTGAAACACTTCTTGTTGTTCTTTGCTTGGCCAGGTGCGAGCGTGTCTCTTCTACATTGGACCTGGCCATAAAATCTATGAATTCAGCTAAATTCTTCAGGTTTTGCTGGTAGGGATTCAGCCTCCTTCAATTGTATGTTGCAAAAGTTGCAAAAGTGGTTAGCAAAGTCGATTTTCTATGCAATCAGAAGCAATCATCAACTAATAGTTTATATAATTAGATAAGTATTTAGTTTTATTTTTTATAGATATTCAATATAAATAAAGAATTTGTGAACTGATTCTTTGTTTAAATATTCTCTGTTATTTTTCAGATTATGAGGTTATGAAGCTGTCAGTTTATATATAAAAGAAGTAATTGTGACAAGAGAATTTTTATTGTAGAAGGTCTGATATTGAGATCTGCAGCATTGTGAAAAAAGTATATTTTCTTCAGTTTATACCTGTCTAGCAGAAGTGTAAGTTTTTTATTATTATATTCAATCTTCCACGCAAGAAAGTTTCTACAATTGTGGAAGTGCTTATGAACAATTATTAAATTTTCCTATCGTCTCCTGGGAGATAGACTCTCAGGCTATACGTCGAAAGGGATCCTTACAAATAGCAAGTGTATTTTATTTTCTTGGTTCAAGAATCGAAGAAAGTTTCAACATAGAGAATATTCAGTATAAGGAAAAAATTGTCTTGTATTGTGAGAAGCTAGTGAAGTGTCAAGAATATGCATCGCTCATGCATGAAAGTTTCTAAGTTGTTTAAGTGTATATGAATAATTCATAACATTTCCTATCATCTCCTGGGAGGTAGACTCTCAGGCTGTATGTCGAAAGGGATCCTGATGAGAAGCTAGTAAAAGTGTTGTATTTTCATCGTTCAAGAATCAAAGAAAATTTATACAGAATTTCCTGTTTATATAATTTTCTTGTGATGTGACAAGTTGGTTGAGTGTTACGATTATATTCAATCTTCCACGCAATAAAGTTTCTACAATTGTGGAAGTGCTTATGTTAACTTTTCCTATAGTCTCCTGGGAGATAGACTCTGAGGCTGTACGTCGAAAAGAATTCTTATGAATAGATAGTAAAAGTGTTTTATTTTCTTAGTTCAGAGAATATTCAGTTTATATAAGGAAAAAATTATTTTCTATTGTGAGAAGCTAGTGAAGTGTCAATAATATGCATCGCTCATGCATGAAAGGTTCTAAGTTGTTTAAGTGTATATGAATAGTTCATAACTTTTCCTATCGTCTACTGGGAGGTAGACTCTCAGGCTGTTCGTCGAAAGGGATTCTTATGAATAGCTAGTGAAAGTGTTTTATTTTGTTGGATTTTAGAGATTATTCAGTTTATATAATAGAGAATATTCTTGCTTGATGCAACAGTAATGTTTTATACAATAATCAGCATGTGTATATTATATACTTACTCCATCGATTTCATGGCTTTAGGGTCTAAATTGTCAGGTGCATAACTATAAAAATCAAACCTATAAGTTCTTAGATAAACTCAATTGTATAGTTTTAGCATGTTAAAACAAGCTTTTGTAGCTATAGCAGATTTTAAATCAGGCGAAGACCGAAATATTCAAAATGTAGCTTACTTATTTCAATTATATTCTTCGCTCTCATTTTTGTATATGTAGTCATTATTATAGTAGTGATTAAAATCTATGCATATTTTACATATATTTTTTAGTACCTTAATACAGTAGTTATTATATATAAGCTCTGGTCGTTGTAAACATGTATTTTTTGCAGATATTTATTCCATTTTTAATGGGACCAAATGGAAGTTGATATTATATATATATTTTATACTTTCTTTGATATTATGGTTTAGCAGTAAATTCAGTATATATAAATTTTATGGCTGTGATGAATAAATATTTAACGATGAAAGTAAATTAGGTTGTCAGCTATAATACAGAGTGTAGATAATAATAGAAAACATTGAACGTAATTCAACACAGTGTACCAAGATATAATACGTTAAAAGATTCACAGTTTGCACTTCCAACGCCTTTTTCACATACCCCAAACTCAGTATAAATAGTTTAACGTACCACAGAGTAGTTTAGCATAGGAGTCTGTCAAATAACAAAACAAGCAAATAGTTAACTTAATAGACAGGCACCCCAAAGGCATTATTAATATCCCATATTGGACCCACAAATAAAACTTTCAAACTATAATTTAAAAAAATTAAAGCAACGCACTTGCACGAAGCACTGAGTTCATAAGTATTCCTCTATTCATGCACAAACAAAACTTGGTCGGCAAAAGTCATTATCAATTCCATAGGCAATAAAACAAATAATTAAGCCAACACACAAACTAAATTCAATGTGCACAATTATTGAGACCCACTATTTACACATCAAAACTAAGTCGAACCCAGGAAGAGCAATCTGAAAGAGACGGCCTTTGCTCCAAAAGACGAACTCAATCAGATAGGTCTGACATAAACATACACCAATGAGCCCATTCAAATCCAGGGAAACAGAGCCAAACAACACAAAACACTTTAACATAAATTAAATTATTATGTGAATTATCATATATTTTATGTGAATTATATTATCATGTGAATTATTATTAAATTATTATGTGTAGGAAAGAAAGTGAAAATAACTATACCATTTTTTGCTTGTTCTCGACAAATCACACTTGAGATCCACAAATTCACACAATAATTATTGAAAAAACACCATAGTGATTTTCACTTATTCACACATATACATAATTTAAAAACTACAAAAAGTCAAAAGCACTGGTCAAGTCATGTAAATTAATTAAATATGTTTATTAAAATACTCTACAACACTGCTGTACTTCTCACTACAAAAAACTTTAGCGAAAACTTGTGCTCTAGCTTCGGCATGCCATTCCAGGGGAGATGACAAAATCTTCTTAAGACGTAACACACAAATTTCGAAGCAGCATTGACCCAGTGACCTGAAAAAAAAAACAAAATTCTTTTAACAAAGCACTGGTGCTTTAAATCAACAAAAAGTCTCAATAATTTGAATAAAAAAAAAAACTTATCTGACTCTAAACAGCAATGATCGACCAAGGGAAAGCACAAGCTTCCCATCACCAAAGTGTACAAGTCCCGAAAGAAATCACTCCTCGGAGTAGCTGACCATCCATAGTTGCTCCTGAGAACGAGTTTCGATCCCGTAGCAACAATTTTAAAATACTTTAGCAGCGACAAAGTTAATCACGCGAGAGGTTAAACACTGACGGTATAGCATACGTAACGTCGATAACCCCAGGACTACAGAGCGACTTACCGACGCCACAGACTGAGCACGCGCGCACACTTTTAAAACTAGGGCGCTAGTGACAAATACTAGAACCACTGCCGCGGCCATCTTCAGTGAGCATATACACATTAATTTTTAAATTTATAACTTATTGAATTGATGTTGACTATTCTTTGTAATTTAGGTATTACATACATTTTAAAAGTAGTGAAATCTCCCCCCCCCCCAAAAAAAAACCTTTTCAAGGTAAAAGGCTGGCAAGTATAAGGTCATTTCTTCATGTAAAGCTTGAAGATTAATTTTGCAACTCTTGATATCTCAATGTCACAAAAATTCTAAGTGTTTTCTCTATCTATACAGTTATTTTATTATATCAATCACAGTTAATTTTTAAACTCTCGATATCCCTTATGTGGTGAAAATTCAGAGTGTTTATTCTAAACGTCTATGTTCATTATGTAAATTAAAGTCAAACTTTCAATAATAATGTAAATAATATTCTAGCAGATTTATTGTGTACGTTTATTACATTTCCCTTAGTAAAGGTTGATAAGAAATGTGATTATAATGCAATGATTAAAAAGGTATTTCTAATTAGTTCAACAAATAATTATATTAATATATGTGTCTTCTTTTACCTCGTAAATGAGTGAATCACAGACACTGAAAGAACATGATGCTTATACATGAAGCTGAAAAACTTGAAATTTTCATCTATCTATATCAATATGAATGCGTAAACATCTTTGCTTGAAGGATCTGTTGGACAGACTACCATTTCTTTAGTGTTTCTTCTCTATACCTTCGATTTTACATAAATTTCAATTTTAATATAGCAAAAGAAAGTTATGATATCAAGAAAGAAATTGGCAAGTTTTTGTTATAAGAAGCAATTGAGTTGATATAAATAAATAATTGTTTAAATCGGAGAAGGATTATAAATATATATGTATTCATCATTATAAACACTCGACCAAATTGTGACATGTGAAAAGGTGGATAGCCTGTGAAAAGATACTGTCGGTAGAATTGTCGGAATAACTGCGATTGCCGCCACGTCCTGCGCATTCCAGCTGACGTTTAATGACTGATCACTCTTACGCCGTATTTAGTGTGGGAGGTTAGGTCACCGTACTTACGATAAATAGAGCGTTCCGTGACCGGTCACCAACATGCGCAAAGCATAGCACTAATTCGATATTATTCAAAGTTCAATAGTATCCGAGTGTACATATAGGAATGATGTTCTTACATGACATTATCACATGAAAAATGTGCCCATAATATATTACAGGATTGTTTCGCATTATGAAAACTTTTTCGATTATTTATGGAAGCAACGAGCGGATGTACAATCTACTCTACTTAGTAATTCAGTAAATTTCTATCCTTATTTCATGAAAAATCAATGTCCAAGACGATCATTTGCAATTAAATATAAGATTTAATTCATACAAAAAATTGATCCCACATTTAAAAAATACAGTAACAAATTCTAGCATGTAGAACGCAATTTTTTTTATGGAAAAACTTGCCGTCCCATCCTATCATAGATAATTAATCGATGAACTACTAAATGTCAGTGTAATCAACAATCTCATAAAATTTTTAATATACTTATAATATATGTTTATATATAATATTTATGTATAATATAATATTATGTTAAACTGTGAGAACAGTAGCCTCACATAAAAATTGTAGTTCTATTTTTTTTATTAAGTATGGATATAAAACTAAAATATAAACATAAATGTTAATTTAATATTTTTTAGCTTGATTGATTTCCGAACTTTAATCATAGAAATTTATTTTATAACATTTTTGTAATACATAATAAGAATTATTTTTATTGAATATCTTGTAACCATTCGATAATAATAACATACTTTTGTGAAACATACCTACAAATACAAATAACCAAAAACTGTGTTTACAATGATTACAAGATGAAGTTTGAATTCTTCAAAAATTGGTTAAGAATAGTAGTAAATACATATAGAATGAAATATCCGATACGAGATTTTCTAACAGTGTTTTGTTAACAACAAATTACTTTGGATAACCATGCACAATTTTAAGATAGTACCCATCGGTATCTGTTATAGGACGGGACGGCAAGTTTTTCCATGAAAAAAATTGCGTTCTACGTGCTAGAATTTGTTACTGTATTTTTTAAATGTGGGATCGATTTTTTGTATGAATTAAATCTTATATTTAATTGCAAATGATCGTCTTGGACATTGATTTTTCATGAAATAAGGATAGAAATTTACTGAATTACTAAGTAGAGTAGATTGTACATCCGCTCGTTGCTTCCATAAATAATCGAAAAAGTTTTCATAATGCGAAACAATCCTGTAATATATTATGGGCACATTTTTCATGTGATAATGTCATGTAAGAACATCATTCCTATATGTACACTCGGATACTATTGAACTTTGAATAATATCGAATTAGTGCTATGCTTTGCGCATGTTTGTGACCGGTCACGGAACGCTCTATTTACCGTAAGTACGGTGACCTAACCTCCCACACTAAATACGGCGTAAGAGTGATCAGTCATTAAACGGCAGCTGGAATGCGCAGGACGTGGCAATCGCAGTTATTCCGACAATTCTACCGACAGTATCTTTTCACAGGCTATCCACCTTTTCACATGTCACAATTTGGTCGAGTGTTTATAATGATGAATACATATATATTTATAATCCTTCTCCGATTTAAACATTTTATTGTACGTCTGATAAAGGGCGATATCGATTTCAATGTGTCGTTAGAGCGCCGATTATCTGGTCCTGAATTTCTGCAAACGCAAAGATAGTATGAGTTAATCACAAGAAAATTGGGATCTTGGTGTTATAATTGAGCATAGAATTCAGGAAATTTTGGTTCCAATCTAGATCCCGATTTTTTGGCGAAGCAACTAAATCGGGGCACTGCATTTCAAGATGTGTCTTTTTTCCCAATTAGTTTGCACATCCGCTAAATCAGGATCCCGATTTTCTTGCGGTACAGAATCTGAATTTCTTTGTGCTAGCAGAACGTCAGGACTCATTCATCGATTTCTACCGACATTTATTGGCTACGCAAAAATATCGGGATTGTGTTTTCTATCATTTACAATGAAATCGAGTAAGCAATCCAATTTTTCGTGACAGAAAGAGATGGGAGCTTTTCTCGCACAGGTCAAACCAAAGGATTTTCTGGCACTTGCAGGAAAATAGGAATGCCGATTATCTTGCGACGTGAAATATATTAAGATGTGAAACTTTTTACCGCCCACAGAGAATTCGGTAATTTAATAGCAGCAAAATATATTGGGATTGTTGTTTTCTATGCTCAACCATTACACCAAGATACCGATTTTCTTGTGATTAACTCATACTATCTTTGCGTTTGCAGAAATTCAGGACCAGATAATCGGCACTCTAACGACACGTTGAAATCGATATCGTCCTTCACCATCCGTACAATGAAGCTAAGTTTATGGCTTTCGTTCAACGTAATACTCACATCTTAACATATTTCTGGTCGCAAGATAATCGGGATTCCTATTTTCCTGCAAGTGCCAGAAAATCCATTGGTTTGACTTGTGCGAGAAAAGCGACCATCGCTTTCTGTCTCGAAAAATTTGATTGTTTACTCGATTTCACTGTAAATTATAGAATAGCACAATCCCGATATTTTTGCGTAGGTAGTAAAAGTCAGTAGAAATCGATGAATGACTCTCGACGTTCTGCTAGCAAAAAGAAATTCAGATTCTGTACAGCAAGAAATTCGGGATCCTGGTTTAGCGGCTGTGCAAACTAATTGGGAAAAAACACACATCTTGAAAGCGAGTGTCCCGATTTAGTTGCGTCGAAAAAAATCGGGATCCAGATTGCAACCAAATTTTTCCGAATTCTATGCTCAACCATTAAACCAAGATCCCGATTTTCTTGTGATTAACACATACTGTCTTTGCGTTTGCAGAAATTCAGGACCAGATTCTTCTATTTTCGTGGTTGCAAGAAAATAGAGATCCCGATTTTCTTGCGAGGCGAAGAATAACAATATTGTTATTTTTTTATCGCTAAAGATTTAGACTTTTGATTTTAGTAAAGCGACACGGAGAAGGATATCACAATTTTCATCTGCTGTTCACAGTAGAACGATTTGTGCTTTCCTTGTACCAAACGGATTGGAATAATGTTCTTTTTAGTCGCAAAGAAATCGGGCGATGTAAAAAGTTTGGGATCCTAAATTCTTTCGCATATAAGGAATTGTTCTCATCGTACCATTCAATATAACACATGCACCAATAGTACTTAGTAACCGTTTTTTTTGCAACGCACGAAAATCGGGATCCCGATTATCCTGCAGTTCTACAATCTAATATGTAAATAGTTGGGCGGTTGAAAGATTCACATCTTAATATATTTCACGTCGAAAGAAAATCGGGATTCCTATTTTCTTGAAAGTGCCAGAAAAGAAGTATTCCATTGGTTTGACATGTGCAAGGAAAGCGCCCATCTCTTTCTGTCATGAAAAATTGGATTGCCTACTCGACCTCATTGTATTGATAGAAAAGCACAATCGCGATATTTTTGCGCAGCTGGTAAATCACCGGTTTCACTAAGTCGCTACAAAACGGTTAATGAGTCTTGATTATCTACAAGCATTAACAAATTGAGATTTTGTTTCGCATGAAAATCGGGGTCTTATTTTAGCAGCAACAGAAATTGATTGGGAAAATAAACTAACCAAGGAAGACAGTATCCTGATGTATCCTGATTAAGTTGCGTCTGAAAAAATTTATTGTAAAAATAAGGCACATCGAGGTACGCAATATCCCTATTTATTTAAGTCGTAAAAAATTCGGGATACGAATCGGAACCAAAGTTATTGATTTCTTTGCTCAGCCATTAAATCAAGATCCCGATTTTATTGTGATTTGAACTTCGAATATCTTTGCATGTGTAGAACGTCTGGACCTGATTGTTCATTTTTTAACGACACAATGGCACCGGTATCATGAGGTGCCAACGGTTCAAGATAATTGAGAGTTTATTTGTCGTTCAATGTAATGAAATGGAGTTAGCAATCGAATTTTTTCGTGGCAATAAGAAATGGATGCTTTTCTTTCACACGCCATGCCAATTGCAAGAAAGTCGAGATCCCGATTTTCCTGCGATGCGATTATAAAACAATATTGTAGTGTTTTGATCGTTAACGATTTAGACAATTGATTTTAATATAGTAGCAAGGAAATCGGCATCCCAATTTTCATGCACTGTACGAAATGGAACAATACTACGTTTTTTATGTTATAACTTTTAGAATTCTGGTTTGTTTGATTCACAATTGAGTTAGGCGATGCAGAATAGACGGGATCTTGAATTGCTTTGCATGTAAGGAAATTATATCGACGTACCATTTTATGTTGTTGATGTTGTACATGCATAAAAATAGCAGTCGCAGCACCGAGCGGAGAACCGGCAGAGCTATACGACGCGCTGGAAAAGAAGCGATGCTTTAGAATGCCGTCAGGGATGAGTGAGATATATTTAAACACGCACGAATGGAGGCTACAATGCAATGAATGCTTTACCCAGCTACCTATAGAACGACCAGAACATTGGATACGTGTACATAAATTTCACGTATTAACAAGATACTCGACAGCGGGTGAATAATGCGAAAACTGCAGAGAACCATTACTGATAACACAAGGACTTGTCTCCTGTGCAGTATGCATCACGAACCACCTCAGGAGGAGATGAGGAGAGGCCAAACGCCTGAATTATCCACTACCCTAAGAGCTTCTCTGTGATAAAGAGGCGCGGTAGCGCCACGATGGCAAGTATAAGGTACGTGAGTACGTACGCCGCCGTCGGGTGCTAGCCAGACCCTATATACATCTCATAGGCATTGTTGTAAACTCGAATTACGGTTTTGTTCACTTTGACAGTATCATTTGTCACATAGAAATACTCAAACGAAAGCTTGAGACGAAACTAACAAAATCACATCAGGGTCACATTTTCTGAAAATGCTTCTATCAACAGATATTGTAAAGTGAAAGTTCGAGCCCCTCGATTCTCGTCAAGAGAGAAAATGAAAACTGAACAATTCTTCCAGTTACGTCAGCTCTACGTATTTCCGTAATAATATATAGCACACCATGCATCAATATAGATCTACTTGTACATGCTGAGCAGATGCAGACGATGTTTCACGGTGAAACATTGTTTATGTTTATAATAATCAACGTAAATATTTTAATTAATAATTTAACATATTATTATAAAATATTGTGATAGTGCGAAATATATCATAAGTTTAATATTTTAAAACAGTGTCATTTAAAAACAGTGAGAAATAAGTCAATTTCGTTCATAATGATCGACATGATTAATAGTGTATAATTAGATTAGATAAGTATTTAGTGTTATGATTGTGATTTATTAATATACAATATAAATCAAGGTTTCGTGAACTGATACTTTGTTTAAATGTTCTCTTTTCTTTTTCAGATACTTTTGGGAGGTTATATTGCCATTGGAAAAAGTTTGAATTATAAATATTTATGATTTGCAGTATTTATTATGCTCTGAAGTAAGAATATTTATTAAGTTAGCAGAATATCTGGTGCTAGCGGAAGATTTTTATTTTGATAATAAGTAATTCATCTACTAGTGTGAAGGATTGTTTTTTATGGAGGATCGTCTCCTTATGGAGGACTATCCACCTCTTGCTGTGAATTATAGACTTTTTCTCTATCCAGATCGGATGGAATGTACCATAAAAAAGTGTTCAAAAGTGAACTTATTATAAGTTGTATACAGAAAGTGATTGTGTTATTTTAAACGAGAATAAACTTATGAAAAGTATTATCCAAACAATTATTATGTGAAGTTGAAAAAAGTGCTAAAAAGTAAATGTCTAAAATTATATACAATACATGAAAGATTCATGAACTGATTCTTTGTTAAAATATATCCTTTTATTTTTCAGGTTTTTTTACTATTAGATTACATAAAGAAATAACTATTCTGTGATGCGGCAGCTAGTAAAGTGTTAAGAATTCATCTTTCAAGAAAGTTTACGTTGTTGAAGTAAATATGTAACTTTTTCTTTCGTCTCCTGGGTTCACCTTTCAAGCAAGTTTCTACATTCTTGAAGTGGATGTGTAATTTTTTCTATTGTCTCCTGGGAGGTAGACTCTCAGGCTATTCGTCGAAAGGGATCCTGATGAGAAGCTAGTGAAAGTGTTGTATTTTCATTATCCAAGAATCAAAGAAAATTTATACAGAATTTCCAGTTTATATAATTTTCTTGTGATCTGACATGTTGGTTAAGTGTTAGGATTATATTCGAAGCTAGTGAAGTGTCAAGAATATGCATCGCTCATGCATGAAAGTTTCTAAGTTGTTTAAGTGTATATGAATAATTCATAACTTTTCCTATCATTTCCTGGGAGGTAGACTCTCAGGCTATTCGTCGAAAGGGATCCTGATGAGAAGCTAGTGAAAGTGTTGTATTTTCATCGTCCAAGAATCAAAGAAAATGTATACAGAATTTCCTGTTTATATAATTTTCTTGTGATGTGACAAGTTGGTTGTGTGTTACGATTAGATTCAATCTTCTACGCAAGAAAGTTTCTACAATTGTGGAAGTGCTTCTGTTAACTTTTCCTATAGACTCCTGGGAGATAGACTCTGAGGCTGTACGTCGAAAAGAATTCTTATGAATAGATAGTAAAAGTGTTTTATTTTCTTAGTTCAGAGAATATTCAGTTTATATAAGGAAAAAATTATTTTCTATTGTGAGAAGCTAGTGAAGTGTCAAGAATATGCATCGCTCATGCATGAAAGTTTCTAAGTTGTTTAAGTGTATATGAATAGTTCATAACTTTTCCTATCGTCTCCTGGGAGGTAGACTCTCAGGCTGTTCGTCGAAAGGGATTCTTATGAATAGCTAGTGAAAGTGTTTTATTTTGTTGGATTTTAGAGATTATTCAGTTTATATAATAGAAAATATTCTTGCTTGATGCAACAGTAATGTTTTATACAATAATCAGCATGTGTATATTATATACTTACTCCATCGATTTCATGGCTTTAGGGTCTAAATTGTCAGGTGCATAACTATAAAAATCAAAACTATAAGTTCTTAGATAAACTCAATTGTATTGTTTTAGCATGTTAAAACAAGCTTTTATAGCTATAACAGATTTTAAATCAGGCGAAGACCGAAATATTCAAAATGTAGCTTACTTATTTCAATTATATTCTTCGCTCTCATTTCTATATGTAGTCATTATTATAGTAGTGATTAAAATCTATGGATATTTTACATACATTTTTTAGTACCTTAATACAGTAGTTATTATATATAAGCTCTGGTCTTTGTAAACATGTATTTTTTGCAGATATTTATTCCATTTTTAATGGGACCAAATGGAAGTTGATATTATATATATATTTTATACTTTCTTTGATATTATGGTTTAGCAGTAAATTCAGTATATATAAATTTTATGGCTGTGATGAATAAATATTTAACGATGAAAGTAAATTAGGTTGTCAGCTATAATACAGAGTGTAAATAATAATAGAAAACATTGAACGTAATTCAACACAACGTACCAAGATAAAAGACGTTGAAAGATTCACAGTTTGCACATCCAATGCCTTTTTCACATACCCCAAACTCAATATAAATAGTTTAACGTACCACAGAGTAGTTTAGCATAGGAGTCTGTCAAATAACAAAACAAGCAAATAGTTAACTTAATAGACAGGCACCCCAAAAGCATTATTAATATCCCATATTGGACCCACAAATAAAACTTTCAAACTATAATTTAAAAAAATTAAAGCAACGCACTTGCACGAAGCACTGAGTTCATAAGTATTCCTCTATTCATGCACAAACAAAACTTGGTCGGCAAAAGTCATTATCAATTCCATAGGCAATAAAACAAATAATTAAGCCAACACACAAACTAAATTCAATGTGCACAATTATTGAGACCCACTATTTACACATCAAAACTAAGTCGAACCCAGGAAGAGCAATCTGAAAGAGACGGCCTTTGCTCCAAAAGACGAACTCAATCAGATAGGTCTGACATAAACATACACCAATGAGCCCATTCAAATCCAGGGAAACAGAGCCAAACAACACAAAACACTTTAACATAAATTAAATTATTATGTGAATTATCATATATTTTATGTGAATTATATTATCATGTGAATTATTATTAAATTATTATGTGTAGGAAAGAAAGTGAAAATAACTATACCATTTTTTGCTTGTTCTCGACAAATCACACTTGAGATCCACAAATTCACACAATAATTATTGAAAAAACACCATAGTGATTTTCACTTATTCACACATATACATAATTTAAAAACTACAAAAAGTCAAAAGCACTGGTCAAGTCATGTAAATTAATTAAATATGTTTATTAAAACACTCTACAACACTGTTGTACTTCTCACTACAAAAAACTTTAGCGAAAACTTGTGCTCTAGCTTCGGCATGCCATTCCAGGGGAGACGTCAAAATCTTCTCAAGACGTAACACACAAATTTCGAAGCAGCATTGACCCAGTGACCTGAAAAAAGAAACAAAATTCTTTTAACAAAGCACCGGTGCTTTAAATCAACAAAAAGTCTCAATAATTTAAATAAAAAAAAATAACTTATCTGACTCCAAACAGCAATGATCGACCAAGTGAAAGCACAAGCTTCCCATCACCAAAGTGTACAAGTCCCAAAAGAAATCACTCCTCGGAGTAGCTGACCATCCATAGTTGCTCCTGAGTACGAGTTTCGATCCCGTAGCAACAATTTGAAAATACTTTAGCAGCGATAAAGTTAATCACGCGAGAGGTTAAACACTGATGGTATAGCATACGTAACGTCGATAACCCCAGGACTACAGAGCGACTTACCGACGCCACAGACTGAGCACGCGCGCACACTTTTAAAACTAGGGCGCTAGTGACAAATACTAGTACCACTGCCGCGGCCATCTTCAGTGAGCATATACACATTAATTTTTATATTTATAACTTATTCAATTGATGTTGACTATTCTTTGTAATTTAGGTATTACATACTTTTTAAAAGTAGTGAAATCTCCCCCCCCCCAAAAAAAAAACCTTTTCAAGGTAAAAGGCTGGCAAGTATAAGGTCGTTTCTTCATGTAAAGCTTGAAGATTAATTTTGCAACTCTTGATATCTCAATGTCACAAAAATTCTAAGTGTTTTCTCTATCTATACAGTTATTTCATTATATTAGTCAAAGTTAATTTTTAAACTCTCGATATCCCTTACTTGGTGAAAATTCAGAGTGCTTATTCTAAAAGTCTATTTTCATTATGTAAATTAAAGTCAAACTTTCAATAATAATGTAAATAATATTCTAGCAGGTTTATTGTGTACGTTTATTACTTTTTCCTTAGTAAAGGTTGATAAGAAATGTGATTATAATGCAATGATTAAAAAGGTATTTCTAATTAGTTCAACAAATAATTATGTTAATATATGTGTCTTCTTTTACCTCGTAAATGAGTGAATCACAGACACTGAAAGAACATGATGCTTATACATGAAGCTGAATAACTTGAAATTTTCATCTATCTATATCAATATGAATGCGTAAACATCTTTGCTTGAAGGATCTGTTGGACAGACTACCATTTCTTTAGTGTTTCTTCTCTATACCTTCGATTTTACATAAATTTCAATTTTAATATAGCAAAAGAAAGTTATGATATCAATAAAGAATTTGGCAAGTTTTTGTTATAAGAAGCAATTGAGTTGATATAAATAAATAATTGTTTAAATCGGAGAATGATTATAAATATATATGTATTCATCATTATAAACACTCGACCAAATTGTGACATGTGAAAAGGTGGATAGCCTGTGAAAAGATACTGTCGGTAGAATTGTCGGAATAACTGCGATTGCCGCCACGTCCTGCGCATTTCCAGCTGACGTTTAATGAATGATCACTCTGACAACTTCTTTCCTCTTCACTCTATACCAATTCGCCGCTATACCAGTAAATAAACAAGCAGCAGCCGTCAACATCCTCTCATCAGGAATGTTTTCGCTCCTTCGGCAATCCTCCATTTGATCCAAGAAATTTTCCGCCACTACTCTATCTTCTGTACCGTGAAATTTATGACACCAACTTTGCAATGTCTTCACTAAATTGCCATGGTAATGTGTAGATCTAAAATCTCTTCCACTATTTCCAACAGTTTCTCGAAAGTCTCGCTGTTCATCTTCAGAAACAACCGGAGTACCTCTGAAATCTCTGGCATCTTCTGAAACAACCTGAGTACCTTTGAAATCTCTGGCATCATTACTCCGAGTATTTGATAGCGTATTACCACTCTCAGTATTTGATAGCTTCAAATTGTGTCCGCTATCCAAATTATCTCCTCCACTATTCACCATATACGGTATTAAGAATACCTTTGTCGTGTTTCCTCCTGCCGCCGCCGAAATGCCTACTGACGACTTTGACCAAGGAAGATTTACATACATCCCCTGTACATTATTCCTCCGTTGAACTTCCTCCGCCTGTGAGCTAAACGGCGACTCTTGTTCCTCACATTGAATTCTTCTTCTGGAGTCCACAAATTTCGGCTTCGTACCCATCCCCGTGACAGTTTTGACACCTCCCGCGCACGTTACTATCGGCTCCGAAAAACTGAAATGCACCAACGACGATGCCGAATAATATACTGACAACTCCGGTAAGTCATTAAGTGAAGTTGTCACCGTGGTAGTCATATTACCAGAAATCGTCGTGATAACCACACTTATTTTTGAAAATAAAATACCAATCGAGCAATTATCTTCCTGAAAGAAAATTTTCCACTTGACAAATTTTAAAAATAAAATTTCCGACCAATAATACTCTTCCTGAAAGAAAATTTTCCTCCACAAAATTCAAAAAACAATAAATAGTATGAAATAATATGCAATAATATACAATAATAAATTTATTTACGTAAATTAATAACCAAAAATTCAATCATGTGTGTGTGTGTGCATAACTAATATAGGGCCCGCCCAAATCTTCAAAAATTCAAAGAAACCCCAAAAAACAAGAAAACGGGAAGAAAAAAAATTTTCTTACCATGGGTATCCTCCATAAATTCCAATTTTTGCACGATAATATCCAACCATCAAAAACACAAAGCCCAAAATTGCCACCACCAAAAATGAAAGGAAAGGAAACTTTGAAATTCTCAACCGACGCTTAGCGTCCAATATGGCGTCACGACCACGTTCCAACCGCTAAGTTCACAAAATGCCTGCCAAATGGACTTCAAATCATCTTTGCTGAAATTTCCTCTAAAATTTCCTCCACTCAAATTTCCTACTGAAAAATTAAAAAAATTCCACCACCTAAAGGCGCATAATGGGCGCCATTTGTAACGTGGAAATTACCCGCCCGCACGGGAACTCCAGTTAGTGTACAAGTAATTTATTCTGCGCGGCTGACTCCTTTTCCCCGACTTGTGGAATCCTGAAAATGGTAGAAAGCGGGAAGGTGGTGGCAATTAGGTCGACAGATATTGAACACAAATAATTAATATAAGAAATCACAAGTATGTTATGGAATATCTCATACATGAAAAAAAACTTTCAACAATAAGTGGAATGTAAATAACTTGATGGGCCAGCGGCCATATAACTATATCCTGGATAATTGGTGGTTGCTAAGGAAAGGGCCGCAAAATTTCCTTCCCGAATACTTCTACTTTAATCAAACATTAAAAGGGAGAACACAGCCAAAATTTGAAATCACGAAAGTTTCCTCTACATTTCGCAATGTATATCAATCCTCTATTTAAATTCCATTTCACACCATCAATATCAATACCGCATATATGCTCACCAATTTTCCTCTATAAAAAAAAATCCTCCAACAAAATCTCCCAATATCTCTTTCCTCCTAAAAAAAAACAGAAAATCCTCCTTGGAAAAAAACTATCGAATGACACCAAGATGGCGGGAAAAACTACTAATGACTGCTAAAACAACTGTACTGATCTGAGACCAGGAACGGAATGACCGAGGCCGACGTTCCGCTTGAGGAAGGATGCCGCGTATTCCCACCCGGCCTCTTTCTTCACGGAAACGTCGTATCGGCAGCCGAATTTCCTAAATGGTCCTTAATCTCCAAGAAATCCTCTATTGGCCTACTAGAAACTACCACTAATTTAATCCTTTATCGATGATTAACCCGAGCGTCATCTTTTCTGGACCAAATTTTATCATTGGTCCACAAATCAATTATCGCCCTCTATAACATTCATTAATATGTAAATCCGCGCCCCCTTTGTCGATATTGATCAATCAATATTGATAACCATCCGGTGGCTCCCCCTATTGATAATACATCAAACGCGCGACTTTCGAAAATCCCCTATTCAGTATCCAAAAAAATATAGACGGACCCTCACATCAACTAGTAATCTTCCTAGTCGGCAACCGCCATGCTTCTGTGCTGAAAAGAAATCCACTATATCCGTACTGTACAGATCGCCTGCACCATACTTCTCAATCATTCTCTCTCTCTCTTACTCTCGCACGCTCGATGCTCTATCTCTCTCGCACGCCAACTCCCTCTCTCCATACTTTCTCTCTCCCGCGCGCCGACTCCCTCTCTTTCTCACACATACACTCACATGCATGTGGCCGCGTGCACTTCCTGCCGCTCTCCCTCCCAAGCGCCGGCAAGCTACGCAAGTGTGACCTGAGACATTACATCCTGCCCTCCGCATGCGGTCAGTCAGAGGCACCTTCTGCGAACGCCACCGAGCGCTGACTCCGCTCCAGGAGCTGTCAGCTTGCCGAACGTGAGTCAGCTGGCCGTGCAATAAATCACGACGCAGCAATAATTAATGCTTCGTTGCATTATATACATATGGATATGATGTCTTCTTTTTATTATGTGTAAGTATGGATGTATACTCGACTTTCCACAGAGTTTTGAGGCAGCGAAAAGAGCTCTTTCGATGGATGTGTTATGAAAAAGACATTTTTTTAAGTCTAGTTGTATCTTGATGCAATAATTTACTTGTCCGTAGCCTGTTTCAGCTCTGTGAATATCAACCGATGAAATCCTGACTATCAAAGTGTCAAGCAACTACTTGATTTTAATTGGAATGCCAAGCAATGACATATTCCTTATCAAAGAATCAAGCCGTAGATAAAATATCTTAGAAATTTTAAGAAATTTACAAAAATGTACTAAATTGTGATTTAATCTTATATCATCTGCAAATTAGTTTAATAAAAATTAACAGGAACATAAAATCTGTAAATTTAAATTTCTGATTGGTATAAATAAGTCAACAGACTCCTTAGCAATCATAAATTTAAATTTATAGATTTTATTTGGGACAATGTGAAACTAAGTAATTGAATACTATTCTATTGTGTCTCAATAAATAGTTCCCTAGAATTTTTATTAAACTAATGTGCAGATGATATAATATTGAATGACAATTTAATACATTTTTGTAAATTTCTTAAAATTTTAAAGATATTTTGTTTACGGCTTGATTCTTTGATAAGGAATATTTCATTGCTTGGCATCCCAGTCAAGAACAAGTTCTCGCTTGACACTTTCATAATTAGGAAGTCATAGATTGATGTTTACAGAGCTGAAACAGTTTGCGACCATGCAAATTATTGCATCAAGGTACAATTAGACTTGAAACAATGTCTTTTCTTTCATTTGCACTGGAAATCTAAGTCAACGCAGAATAACTTTCATTAAGACACAATATTTGCTTATTACTTTCATCCAAAGTAAGTCAACGCGCAACACTTTTATGCATAAGTGAGCCATCGCTTAATACCTGAGTACCAGAATAAGTCATCGCTGACTATTATTGTTAAAAGAGGTACTCCTTTAAACCTCCTAAGCCCATACTTGAATCCTTTGTAAGATTCAAACCAATTCTCATAACTTTTGGGATTATGCACTATTTGCAATGCAATATAAAATTTATTAAAAACTATTTAAATTTATTGTGCTGATAGGTTATTTTAATTGTCAAAGTAAAGCAATATTGTAACTTATTACAGCATTTCATACTGCAAATTGCAAGCTAGCAAATTTGACAGGAGCAGACAGTCACGCCGACACGGCCGTGCTGTCTATATAATAGTTGGCCAGCTCACACCAATACGTTGGGGCGCGTTAAAAGTAGTTGACCATCTAAGACACGGCAGCGCGCATTAGTAGTGGAGCGCTCGTAGGTATTTCTTTTTCGAGGTTGGTATGTCGGTTTTGGCCATATCCACCGTATTGAAATAGTTCTAGCTACAGCGCTGATAGCGACATAGTAGCTTGGAAAACATAAAAGCAATATTACGTCGCTATCTTTACTTGTCATGCCCAGTACGTAGCAATGAGTGAGGGATGTAGAGAATTGATTTCCCTGCAAACCTCAATAAGCTTGATTCTTGAAACACCTTTCTTGCCAATTACTTTATTGTGCGACAATAAAGCTGCGGAATCGAGTTCGCAAGTGAATAGCTGAAGTAAGTTAAGAGACATGACTGAAGTTCGAGAACATTATGTCCGAGAGTGCGTGGTCAGAAATTTAATCACAGTGAAATGGATAGCATCTAAAGAACAGATTGCGGACATGTTCACTCAAGCACTTCGGTTCGATTTGCATGCTAAATTAGTTAAAAAATGTTAAATATGGAATTGAAATAATTACACTTGACTTTAATTTTCAGACAAAAATAAATAAGGAGCAGTTCGAGGAAAGCTCGGGAGGGACAAGAAGACAAATCACGAACAGTTGTTTATATTCTTTTGCGTCTTTGTACCTTCGTTATGAGTCTTTGTTGAAAGATTTTACTTTTTAGCAACAGCACATCATAACTTTTTCACGTTAATGATTGTTCATCATTTTATTAATATTCAAAACCACTTTATTGTTTGATGAAGGAGAATAGAAGCATCGCTTGCAGCAAAATGGGATATATTGAAAAACCTACATCTCGGGTTTACTAGAACTCCTCTTCAGGGCTGTGCTGTTTTATTATTCCTTCTTAACAAATATAATTTCCTGTCTTATATTTATTTAGTACTGTGTTGTAAAAAAATGTAAATATACCGTCGTCTGCATAATATAACATAAACATATAGAATAAAATGTATCTATCGCTCTACTCGAGTAAAAATTGATTTTTGAATATAGGCTCTGCACTGCATATTCTCACAATGGAGATCAGTATGCAGGCAGGCCTCAAAAAAATGAAAGAGAGAAATATAAATTTCTCTCTGTTGGCGTTTCGTCGCAGCTGTCAGAGTGGACTCCGCAGTAAGGCTCTGACAGGTTCCTTAGACGCCTGCCACTTCGAAGAGAAGCGGCATTTATGTGGTTCCGGCCTGCGTTTTTCTCTTGCAAGAGAGAACTCTAGCATAGAGAAAAAGGCAGGTCGCCACCCAGCGGACACTTATAAAGAGCCAGTGTCAAAGTTTAGATGGTATGGGACTCTATCACTCGAAAGTATAGTATATAGAATAAAATGAATCTATCGCTCTACTCGAGTAAAAATTGATTTTTGAATATAGGCTATGCACTGCATATTCTCACAATGGAGATCTGTATGCAGGCAGGCCTCAAAAAAATAAAAGAGAGAAATATAAATTTCTCTCTGTTGGCAGAAAAACGCAGGCCGAGACCACATAAATGCTGCTTCTCTGCGAAGTGGCGAGGAAGAGAAATTTATATTTCTCTCTTTTATTTTTTTGAGGCCTGCCAACATACAGATCTCCATTGTGAGAATATGCAGTGCAGAGCCTATATTCAAAAATCAATTTTTGATAGAGTCGCATACCAACATAACATAAACATGTCTAATAGTATATCTATTTAACTCAGAATTACGTAGAGCCAACGTTACACCATGACGTGTTCTTCACCTAGGAGCATAATTCTCCAAAAAAAGACATTTAGTTGAGGGAACTCAGGAGCCTGAACTTTCATTTCACAATATCTATTATAGAAGTAATTTTACAAAATATGTCATTAATATGATTTTGATAGTTTGTCGCAGGATTTAATATGAGTAAATATGAGAAACAAAGCAGTCAAAGTAAAAAAATTGTAGCTTGTGTTTCCAAAAAGACCTATGAGAAGTATAATAGGGTCTGACTAGTGCCCGATGGCGATGTACGTACTAATGCACCTCATCCTTGCCATGGTGGCGCTGCCGCGCCCATTGATAGTATTGTCTCGTGTGTTAAAACTGCACTCCATCGATCAACTTTTGTAATCCCCTCATCTAATCACTCAATAATAATTTTATGAATAGAAACTAATTTTGAGTATAGATAGTCATTTGAACTTTTTGGCATTTTGAGCTTTCGGTGTAGTGGTCTTCGGCATAATATTTTCGGTCATTTGAATTTTTAGTATAATGCTATACAGCATTTTAGAAATTAGGTGAATTGAGATTCAGTATTATGTTATTCGATGATTCAACCATTCGGCATTGTGAACTATACTTAAATAATAATTATATTAAATGCAACATCTATCTAGTCAATAACTTTTAGTAATTGCTTCTATCATTAGATACTTGGAATCAATAAAAAATGAAAGTATCATCTACAAGTCATATATAAATAAATAATCTTACTTGGTTACGCAAAACTGACGCCATACTGTTATTCTCGCCGTGGATTCCTTTTGGTCATCAATTTTAAAAGAACATAAGGGCAGAATAAAAGCTGGAGATACCCTCTGCATGAGGTAAGGAAATATCTGAAAAATTGAGTACTAATATTATTCGTAAGAACAAATAATTCGGCGAAAAAATCTAATAACGATAGAATTTAAGAGTTTAAATAAGATTCAATTCGGAGTTCAAGGGTCTGTTGGTTTAAGAGTAGGTGAGTAAAGAAAAATTATAAATGGCAGGTACCACAAATGATATTGTATGGGTTCGTGTGCTATGTTTAAATTGTATGTTCTTTTGCAGTGTAGCCCTTCTAACCCCTTGACCCCTTTACCCCTCGACTTTATATTAAGGGGCGCGGTAGCGCCACGATGGCAAGTCTAAGGTACGACAGTCCGTACGCCGCCGTCGGGCGCAAGCCAGAAGATCCTTATATACTTTAAACTTGCCCTGTTGGAACCTTAGCATACGGTTTTCTTCGCATTAAGAGCATTGTTTCGTACGTATAAGCACAGGTCATAGTTTGCATAATAGCGTCTATCAAAAGTTATTGTAAAGTGAAAGTTCGGGCTGGTCAATTCTTCTCGAGAGAGAACACTGAACAATTAATGTAATTCTGGTTACGTCAGTACTACATACTTCCGTATTATATAGATCATCATGCATCATATAGATATACTTATACATGCTGCGCTAATGCAGACGATGTTTCACGATGAAACAGTGTTTACATACAAACGTAAAATAATCAACGTGCTTAGTTAACAGTTTCTCATTAAATATTATACAAAGTAGTACTAACTATTTAACCTAATTAGATATTTTAATTATAACAGTAAAATATAATTAAGTCGATAAGTCGAGTTTGCATTAATAAAAGATTACAATAACATAAACATGACTAACATAATTTTATTAGATAAGTATTCAGTTTTATTTTGATATCTATCAGTACAATAAAAATAAACTTTCCGTAAAATGATTCTTTGTTTAAATGCTTTTATTTTTTTCAGATATTTTCTGTTTCCATTGAGAGCTTACTCAACTATCAAGTTATATAGTAAGAGAATTTCTGTGACAAACTATTTTTACAAGTTTCTTATAGAAGGTTATACGCCAAACATCATTGGTGAATATTGAAAAAAAAAATGAAAAGGTTTCTGTGTGTGATCTTAAAAAACAAAAAAAGTATAATATTTTCTATCGGTTTCACTTGTATTTATTGGGAAATATTTATAACAGACAATAATTTTTAATTGACCAGCCAAAAGGAGGTTCCTGTGACGAAGTGAATTTTGAATCAAGAAAGTTTATAATGTCATATACTAGACGATAGCTGGATATCTCAAGTTCAGACATGCAAAAAGAAGGTTCCTGTGACGAAGTGGAATTATTGAAGTGGAAAACTATTTTGATTCAAGAATTATTTATAAGAAATGCTGGAAGAATTCAATTGTCAAGAATAATAAATATATCCATTTAATAATGGATCACTCAATATATGAACTTTAACAACTTTTATCCAGTGTAATTAAATTTTATGTTTACAAAGTGTTTCTGACAAAACATTTATTACGGTTACGTATTAATAAAATTTTTAATTAAATTTTTTTAATTAATTTTGAATTAGTAATTAAATAAATTTATTAATTATTTCGAATATTTTCAGGTTGCAATCACCTACTTACACGGTTATGAGGTGCTCAGTCTGGACCTCTCTATGACTCGGGCTCGTGATTCAGTTATTCCTCTTAAAGGTTGCTTGTCTGAGCAAGGGCATTCCATCTCAGGCTACATGTTTGACTAAGATAGCGTATGGGTGCAGGAGGATTTACTCCAAATTCTATCCCTCCAAGCAGCCTCTGCCCACCCCTTAACTTACAGAGGTGTGAGGGAGTAGGGAGCCATCCTATGAGGGAATATTATCACCCCCATTTACGGTGGAAGAGTAACCCTAGTTTATCTTCCTATAAAACTTAACTGGGTTACTAATCCGACTGTTTCCGCCGCTAAAGGAGATGGAAGCGTCAAAACATTGAACAGTCATAGCGATTAAGATTTTATTTGTCATGGTACGGTCCTTCTGCATCTTCGATAATCACAAGATAAAATTTCAATTATACCGACGCGCTTGAAAAGTTAAACCTAGTCGGACTACAGGTACAAAAAAGAAAAGAAATGTCAATTTAGAAATAGAATAATCAACACTCTACACGGTTCTTTCTGTTCTTTCCTTTCAAAAATAAACATATATGTTGAAATTATAAATTTATGCTTTGCACAGCAGTGCAACGAACTTAGGAAAATGCGGACAATGCTGAATTGTCAAATCAGCCTTTTATAACCGAGCGATTGACCGCTGAGAGTTAGTTGGTAAGGTGATTCTATGTCGGGCTGTCGTAGTGCTAAGATGCACTGTATAAGATATTATAAATAAATGTAATAAATAATTATTAAATCTCTTCTCCTATACTTAATTTTTCACCATATTTTAACATGGTAGCAGAGCGTGGTTCGTGGTTCCAAATAGTGATTAACTAGTTTTTTTTGAACAATTAAATTTTGTGTTAAACTATCCATGGAAGAATTCATGGTTGAAGGAAAACTCAGATAAGTACATAGGAAAGCTTATTGATGAGCAGTCAAGATAAATATTGGTATTTGAAAGGAAAAAACCCAGGTTGGGTATATACAGTTCCAAAAGAAGAATTAGTTGAATTTTTGTGTTTAATCGAAAAGAGTTTAGTGTTAAAATTTGTACCTTTAGATGAGGTAAGGAAATTAGTCACGCAAACTCCAGAAAAAGAATATGCAGCTTCAGCATCAAAACAAAAATTAATTGAAATTTTGGATAAATACGCTACCAAAAAGATATATGATCTTTTGAAGTTAGATGATCTAAGAAAGGCAGCCAAAACAGTACTAGAAATACAACTTGAAGATCAATCGAAAGAAAACCAACTCAAACTAAGGAAACAAATAGAAGAAATGGCAAATAACGAAGAAATTAAAATCCAGGTATTTGACGGTAAAAATTATAGTATATGGAAGAAGAGAATATTACTATTATTAAAGTGGAAAAAATGTGATGAACCTGCTACTAGAGAGAAACAAAGTACTGAAGAATTGGAAATTTGGACCGAGAAAAATCTGAAAGCAATGAACTATATTTACGGCAGTATTTCAAATGACCAACTAGAATTCGTGAGTGAAAAAGATACAGCGTTAGAAATTATGAAGAAATTTGACGAGTTATATTCGAAAGAATCATCGGCTTTGCAGATATGCATAAGAAATAGATTGGATAAAATAAAGCTAAAAGATTTTGACAACTGCAGTTTATTTTTCACAGAATTTGAGAAAACGATAAATGAATTGAAAAATGCAGGTGGAAAAGTTGATGAACGAGAAAAGTTAAATTATATGCTGAGAACATTACCCGATTCACTAAGCTATTTTGGAGATTTAGTAGATGCAATGCAAGAAAATGATAGAAACTGTGAATTTTTAAAGAATAAAATAAACATGTGGGAAAGCCGAAATACAGAAAAGGATAGCGGAAAGAAAAAAACGAGTGTTTTTCAAGCTGAACAAAACAAAGATAAAAACTGTTTTGGATGTGGACAATTTGGACATATTATGAATGAATGCCGAAACTCATGGACCAGAGGAAGAGGCAGCAGAGGTATAACGCACTGGCGAGGAGGTGCGCATAATCAACATCAGCAGCAACAACAGACACAGCAGTTTCGAGGTCGCGGAAGCAGAGGTGTACAACGAGGTTACTATCGCGGAAGCAGAGGTGGACAACGAGGCTACTATGGTAGAGGCAGAGGAAATCAGAGACACGATGCGAGGTATAGTGAAAACGTCAGCGATCAAGTGACACCAGAGTCATTTTCAGTAGAGGTAAAGCGCGATGATGAGTATGACGCGAAAATTTATGCTTGCGATACAAATAAAATAGATTGGATATTAGATAGTGGCTGCTCAGACCACATAATAAATGACGAATCTTATTTTCATGAATCAATCACTTTAGAGAAGCCAATAAGTGTAAAAGTTGGTGATGGTAGAATTTTGAAAGGTACAAAAGTTGGTAAAATCTTAACTAATTTTAGTGCAAATAGAATGACAAATAATGTAGAAATATCCAATGTATTTTACGTTAAAGAAATGGATAAAAATCTGTTAAGTTTTGCGAAAGTAACGGATAAAAATAAAATTATTTCTGTTGAAAATACATCGAAAATATATAACAAACAAAACAATTTAATTGCGGTAGCTTACAAAGAACATGGATTGTATAAAATCAGTAGTTTTATTGATAGTAAAGAGTGTTATATCGCAGGAAAAAATGAAAAAATTGAAACACAGAAAGAAAGATATCATAGACTGTTAGGCCATGTTAATTTTAAATATTTAGAAAATATGTGTAAAAATAAATTAGTGGATGGTATGCCAGAAAAATTGGAATCAGTAATTTTGAAATGCGGTACATGTATTCAAAATAAAATGCATAATTTGCCTTTTGCAAACAATAGAACAAGAGCAACTGATATTTTAGAACTTATACATACAGACTTGAATGGGCCACATAAAACTACGGGATTTGATGGTTCACAATATTTTCTAACATTTATTGATGATTATAGTAAATGCGCGTTAGTTTATACGATAAAGTCAAAGTCAGAAGTTTGTGAATGTTTCATTGACTATATTAATAAAGTTGAAAATATTACCGGAAAAAAAATAAAAAGATTGAGATGCGACAACGGAAAAGAATATTTAAATCGAGATTTTTATAATGTTATAAGTGAAAAAGGAATTTTGTTAGAACCTTGTCCTCCATATATACACGAATTAAATGGAACAGCCGAAAGATATAATAGAACAATAATGAATACAGCAAGATGTTTGTTATATGAAGCTAATGTAAATCGTAAATATTGGCCAGAGGTAGTGAAAGCGGCAGTTTATTTAAAAAATAGAACAATTGCGAATACTATTGAAAATAAAACTCCTTTTGAAATTTTCTTTAAAAAGAAACCGGATATTAGTCATTTGCGATTATATGGCAGTAAAGTTTTTGTCAGAGTACCAGAAATTAAAAGAGATACGAAATGGGATAGAAAAGCTGATGTAGGAATTTTATTAGGATATGATCACGTTGGATATAGAATTTTAGTCAATAATAAAATAGTCAGAAGTAGACATGTTGATATAATTGAAAATGATAAAGATTTAATTGGTTTTCGTGGTAGTGAAAATAGTGACGATGATAATTACGCTGAAAATGATAATTTTGAAAATGATGAAGATTCTAGATCAAGCGATATCAATGAAATAGTTAAGGATAATGCAAGTAAACTTCTAAGAAGATCTGAAAGGGAAAAAAGGAAACCTGACAGATATAATGCAAATTTCGCTAACTCAAATTATATTTATGTAAATGTTGTAAGCGTAGATAGTCCTTCAACTTATGAAGAAGCTATAAATAGTAGCGATAACGATTTATGGAATGAAGCAATGACTAGAGAAATGAATTATTTAATTAAGAATAAAACATGGAATTTAGTTGAAAGACCTAAAAATAAGAAAATTTTAGATTTGAAATGGGTATTCACAAACAAATCTGATAATAGAAAAAAAGCCAGGCTTGTTGTAAGAGGTTTTCAACAAACTGAAGTACTTGAAGATCTATATTCACCAGTAGCTAGAATTCAAACTTTAAAATTACTACTATCTTATTGTTGCAAAAATAAATTAATGATTAATCAAATGGATGTAGAAACAGCTTTCTTAAATGGTTATGTAAAATCAGAAGTATTTGTGAAACAACCTAAAGGCTTTGATGATGGAACAGATAAAGTTTGTAAACTAGAAAAAGCATTGTATGGTTTGAGAGAAAGTCCGAGAGCATGGTATGAATGTTTTGATGATTATTTAAAGAAAATGAAATTTCAAAGAAGCGAAAGCGATTATTGTCTATACGTCAAACAAGAAAAAAAAGACATAATTTATTTAATTTTATTTGTAGACGATTTATTAATTTGTGGAAAAAACAAAAAAATAATTGATGAAGTTAAGCGAGAATTATCAAATAGATTTGCTATGAAAGATATAGGGGAAGTAAATACTTATTTAGGGATAAATATTAAATATAATTGTGAAAAAGGTCAAATGACATTAGATCAGAGTGATTATATAGACTCATTAGCCATAAAATATAATATTATAAATGCGAAACTGTATAATACGCCAATGGAACAAAATTTGAGTTTAGAACCCGCACAGGCAGCATCAAATGATTTAAAATATAGAAATTTAATCGGAGCATTATTGTACATTAGTACAGGAACAAGACTAGATGTAAGTTATAGCGTCAATTATTTAAGTAGATTTCAAAATAGTTATGATGAATCTCACTATAAATATGCATTAAGAATTTTAAAATATTTGTATTTAACAAAAGATCTTAAATTAACCTATAAAAGAAATGAAAATGCTGAAATAATGGATTGCTTTGTTGATGCTGACTGGGCTGGAGACAAAAATGATAGAAAATCAACGACTGGATATGTTATAAGAATTTTCGGAAATGTTGTATATTGGAAGTCAAGAAAACAAGGTAGTGTTACAAAATCATCAACAGCAGCAGAATATGTAGCTTTATCAGAATTAGTGAGCGAAGTCAAAGTAATACAAAATCTATTAAAAGACTTTAAAATTAATATCGAAAAGCCAATTAATATTTATGAAGATAATTCCGGAGCAATTGCAATAGCAAAATTTGGAAATTTGACAAAAAATTCAAAGTATATAGAAATTCATTATCATTTTGTAAATGAAAGTTATGAACAAGGAATTATAAAAATTATAAAAGTCGATTCAGAAAATAATATTGCAGACATTTTAACAAAAGCCTTAGGTCGTAATAAATTTGAAAAATTTCGAAATATACTAAGAATTGTTTGAAATAGTTCTATCACATAAATTTAAGGAGGTGTGTTGAAATTATAAATTTATGCTTTGCACAGCAGTGCAACGAACTTAGGAAAATGCGGACAATGCTGAATTGTCAAATCAGCCTTTTATAACCGAGCGATTGACCGCTGAGAGTTAGTTGGTAAGGTGATTCTATGTCGGGCTGTCGTAGTGCTAAGATGCACTGTATAAGATATTATAAATAAATGTAATAAATAATTATTAAATCTCTTCTCCTATACTTAATTTTTCACCATATTTTAACAATATATAATTTTTGCCCCTCAAAAATCTTGAGTTCGCTCCACTCTGGCTATTAGGTCTACCCCTAGGCCAAAACTGAGCAAAGCGTCAGGGCTCGTCTAGCCTTCGGCACGACTGAATGATCGGATTAATGTAGTAGAAATAGAACCAATCTACTCATTTCCGACGTCACAAATTTCGGAGGCCTCGAAGGGATATTCTCAAGGCATTTTAGAGGGTTAAATATTACAAAAGTAAATTGAATCATTAAGAAACAAAGAAGAAACAAAAATCAAAGATTTAGTATCATATGTCTTCAGGACATATGATTCACAAATTCATTGAAATTTATATCAAATTATAAAAATTTTACCAGTAAATGATCTCAGGACATTAGTTATTATTTTAAATCATTAAGAGAAAAAACAAAAACCAAAAATTTAGCACCACATGTCTTCAGGACACTTTATTCAAAACAAAAAAAGAATTCGTTGAAAAACACTTATATTAGAAAAATCAAAAATTGATTCGTTAAAAGCAAATTGAATTATATTTTGTTAAAAAAAAAAGAAACAAAATCAGAGAATTATTATATAATTGAATATATTCAGTATTTTTTGAAATTATTTGGAACATATTAAAATTCTAAAAATTTTTAATTATTTTTGTCTTTAGGACGACAGTCAATGTACTAAACAGACACTAGTTGAATTTATGCAAAAAATATAGGAAAATAGAAACTTTATTATCGCATGTCTTCAGGATATAGTATTTAACACTAAATTATATCAATTGTATTTTCAAAAAAATATATTGTCAAAATCACATCATAAAGACTCATTACAACTTATTATACTAATTAAACTTAGTAAAATTTTACAGGGATCATTGAAGCCTATAAAAGTATTTGTCCACATTAATCAAATATCAGAATAAAAATATTAAGTTCCACAACTGCTTGTGATAAAAAGTAAATTAGCGGTAAACTATAACTAATATAAATGCTTAAAGTAATGGCCCAGCCGATCACATTAACCCATTAATGCGCAAAATGGGAAATTGGGACGCAAAACTTCAAGCCCACTGCGCTGTTAGAAAAAAAATCTGTTTGTGTTCAAACTCCATTATAAGGGGTTTTCGGTGATGCTCTTTCAGCTTCAAGCTCTTTTTACTAACGTTGCTGTATTCAAATAAGCAAATTATTGCCAAAAATCGCGTCCTCAAACTCCAAAGTTTACAAAACCCTGGTGCAGAACCTTTTTTTTTCTTTTAGTTTTTCCAAAATGGCGGTTTTTGTGAAACAGTTCATCATTTTATTAATATTCAAAACCACTTTATTGTTTGATGAAGGAGAATAGAAGCATCGCTTGCAGCAAAATGGGATATATTGAAAAACCTACATCTCGGGTTTACTAGAACTCCTCTTCAGGGCTGTGCTGTTTTATTATTCCTTCTTAACAAATATAATTTCCTGTCTTATATTTATTTAGTACTGTGTTGTAAAAAAATGTAAATATACCGTCGTCTGCATAATATAACATAAACATATAGAATAAAATGTATCTGTATACCGCTTTGTCAGCTACTGTCTCGGAAGACTTCCGACAAAGCGGTATAAATAATAGCTGTGTCACTCGGTCTCTTTCTTCCCCCGCTGTTAACTAGCCGGGGGAAAGGATTATCGAGATGTACACAAATCAAATGTGCTCCAATATTTTCCTGATGAGGGCGACAATGATCGCCGAAACGTCGTTTCTTAAAAGAAAGGAGTTTTAATTTTTTAAACCCTTTCTAAACCATTGCCTCGGAGAGATCGATAATAACAACAAAAGAATTATTATTTTATATAAATTATTCTTTTGAATGTGCAGATTGAAAACAGTTTTCACAAAAATATAAATTACACAACTTGCAAACCTTTTGAGTTCTTATAGGATATTGTTTGTTAGAACAGATTCTCTTGCTAAGAGATTTTTTTAATTTATGGCATTTTATAACAGATGATGATATTTTCTTTTTTAAATAACTTTTAGCAATAGCCATACAAACATCTTTAGTCCCAATTTTTTTACTTCCATTTGCAACATTGTACAATACAGTAGCATTGGCGATTGCCATTTGGATGCCTCTTATGAAAATTACCCAAGTCCATTTCTTTGAGCGAAATATAGGCAAAACTTTGTTACAAAATTGATCGTGTAGATCTATGCCACCCATAAAATCATTATAAGCATGCGTAACTCTTGAAAACTCTAGTGACTTTTTCTTTTTCTCAGTTTTAGAGTATCTTCCGACAGGAACAGTAGGACTTACACCAGTAGCAGTAGATAACATTGAAACAGGCTATTTCGGCTCTCTTATTGTGTTGGGTTGTGGAAAGTAAAAGGCCAAGTAGTACAGGTTGGGTTTAGCTAGCGTATATTTTATTCCCGTTTACAAATTCGAAGTGCTCGGCTTTGAAGGTGGAACAGAACAGCGCAGAAAAACACATTCACACCTCACACGTGAACTCGGACAACGCCCCGAATCGGCGAAGATCCTCCCTCTTTTCTCCCTTACTCCCTCGCATTCGCTCGTCCATCCATACCGGGCCTATCGCAGATGGCGCGCCGGGCGAAGCGCACTAGCGCCGAAAGGTACAGTGGCGATCGGTGTCCCCACTCGGTTGGGCGCGCTGGAGCGCCGGGTAAACCCGTAAGCCGTCCGCACCTCCCCCGAATCGGCCACGGCCTAATGACCGAGGAAACTCGTCTTGACTGTCTCAGCGCTCACAAGCGCCTCGCAGCCATAAACCATTGGCTCCTAGCTCAATGCTTCGGGAAAACCCGGACCAACTCTCAATTTATAGCGCCACAGCTATAAACTGTTTATACGCTCTCGATGGTTGCTCACGCTTGAGCAGTACAGTATCGAGAGGTATTCTTATACTAATAAATATACGACTTTTTCCTTGGGACTATGTACCTATCCTCGCATTCGCCCAGACCATAGTCTGTGACGTGGGGAAAACTCATAAGAGAAAACCCACGTCGAGAATAGCCGCATAGTCCCTCACAATCTTATGATGACTATAATTAACGCGTCGCGAGCGTCGCAGGCCTTTGTTGTACTTATAATTTAACACTCGGCTCGGCCGAAGACACAGTGGGCCCGCCGTTCTTATCAGGCGGCCTCTCTCCGAGCCAGCACCCTCCGTGGTCGCAGGTCACGAGGGAAGCTCGCAACTCCCCTTGCCCTGGGTCCTCTCCGTTATCGATCATCTCGACCGGGGGAGAGGCACAACGCGGCCCCGAAGCAAACCTCTCGTTTGCCTTCGTGCACGCAACCGACGAAACAGCTCTGAAGCTATCTCGGTGGAGGGCCTGCCTTACGAAGTCTGCGTCCGCGAACCGACCCCCGATGTGTGTCGGTAACACAGGCTTAGAATCCATAACAGTAATGAAATGTATACCACTGTTTTTATCGTACATTGCGTGATAAGTTCCACGTTCATCCTTTTTTATCGATATTATGCTTAACTGGTATTCTGTCTTGTCTAAGAGTCCCTGTGCATCGCAGTCCTAATTTTTTCAAATGAATCAGAAGATCTGCAGAACAAAATAAGTTGCCGAAATAAGCGTGATAATTTTGTAAACTGCATGGAGAACTAAGAGACAAAAACTGTTGCATTGTAATCACAACGCGACTACAAAGAGAAATTTTAGGTAAAAGATCACATTCGCCATTTTTTCCGTTGTATATATCAAAATCAAATAGATATCCATTAGCACTAGCCAAACCCCACAATTTTATACCAAATCTAATTGGTTTGGATTTGATAAATTGTTTTGAAGAACATCGCCCAAAATATTTCACCATCATCTGGTCGAGTGATAGTGCTGTTGAAAAAAATCCGAACTGCTTTATATATTTTTTTTAAATATTTGTAAAAGGTCTTACTCGCCAAATTTTGTCCTCCTTATTTTGATCACCAGATTTATGTAGTTTTATCTTAGATTTAATTAATTCAAATTGTTTTATACCCATGCATGAGGCTACTGGTTCAGCGCGCAAATATTCATCTTGAGACCAATAATCTCGTTGAGACAATCTTTTGTTGAAACTACTAAAAACTAAAATTCCAATAAATTTGTTCAAATTATCTAGAGAAAGTTCATACCCATATGATTTAATACAATCAATAATATGATTTTTAAGTTCAAGGAAAAAGAAAACTTCGAAAATTTCAATCAAAGAGCTATCTACTATTTTTTTACGGTCACTGCTTTTTAAAAATATTTCATTTTCTAAAGACTCGTTATATTTTGTTTCGCCGTCAACCCATTCATGAACGTGATCTCCCTCTAACTTTTTTTGAGATTGAATGTACGAATCTACAACTGTTTTGAACGATTTCCAAGGGCCAAGGTCTATCTTATCATCTTCAACATTAGTTTCAACATCATCATCATCATTTTCAGCATCACTTTTTGATTCCGGACAAGAATCAGATTCCCCAGAATAATCATTATCTGGTATGATAGAAACATCATAATAATCCTCGCATTCTGCAACTTCAAATTCAATTTGTCGATTTCTTTTTTTATTAGAACAACTATTTCTTTTGGACATTTTTAATCTATATTACCAATATTTTACCAATATTCTAAGCAAAACTTTGAAACTTTTTAAAAAATCCTTGATATATAAACAAAATTTAATATATATATTGTAGAAAAAAAATGATTCAAACTTGATTTATTGTAGCCGTTCATATTTACCAACGTGTAACGTAAAAGTCTTTATGCACAGAAATTTTACGTAATCAAATTTTTTAGTTGTAATTACGAAAACAAAAAATGTTTTTGTACTTCAAAAGTTAGAACATTGTTAAACTTTTTACAAACAAAATTCTTTAGCAAATTTTGGATTTACAAAACGTCTACGTATGAATCATACGTTCTAATATTTGCAGTAATAGAATAACGATTACACTATGTTTACAAACCATTGTAACATTTTATCCATTATGTAATAAATACTTCAATAATTTTTTTCTCGAAAAATATGAACCGTATAAAAAAAATTATTCAACAAAAAGTGCTCAAAATCATTAAAAGAATACACATGAATTTTTTCAGAAGTATTCGGGTGAATTTCAAAATTTTCAAAATAGACTATTTTTGAAAAATTCTAAAATGGCTCCAAAATTTTCAAAAAAATGCATACCTGCTTCTTAAAGGTTTCTAAATATTTTTTGTTCTATAACTTTTTTTCGTAAGGTTCAAACTTGTCAAGAAAAAAAATCATGAAATTTGACATCATGTTGCTTCATAAAAACCGCCATTTTGGAAAAACTAAAAGAAAAAAAAGGTTCTACGCCAGGGTTTTGAAAACTTTGGAGTTCGAGGACGCGATTTTTGGGAATAATTTGCTTATTTGAATACAGCAACGTTAGTAAAAATCGATTTAAAAAAAAACGTTAAAAATTCATGACTTTTTTTTAAATGCAAAAATATTTATGATTTTGATTTTTGTTTACAAAATAAGTGCCAGATTCTGAAAGAGCATTACCGAAAACCCCTTATAAAGGAGTTTGATCAAAAACAGATTTTTTTTCTAACAGCGCTTAAACTTTTACGTCCAAATTTCCCGTTTTGCACATTAACGGGTTAATCCACATCAAGTCTAAGTTTTATAATAAAAACCGGTACACAGTTATTCGTCACTTATTCAATAAATAAGTCTTATTTTAATTATTTTGAAAATAACAATAAGACCAAATTATATTTACTATTTAAACACTTTCGAACTGGTTAACGATAAAAGAATTGAATCAAAACACTTGACACTATCACTCAATCACATTCTTGAACAGTCTTGGCTTCAAGGGTAAAATCCCTTGTTTGACAGGAAGTAATCTAGTCCTGAAAGTTGCTGTCTTGGTCCAAGAACTGGTCCGGGTGGGATAAAACTCCTTTAATTGCTGAATCACTCTAAAAAGTGGGTTGACGAAGCCAGTCGAACCCGGGTATTTTTCCTCGCCAAGCCTATAGAGCCAAGAATCTGTTAAAGTACAAAAGAAACAAACAATTTAACCACAAAGCAACAGTGCTTGGTTAATAAAATTATTGATGACTATTATTTAATATTAAAAGGGTACTCATCTGATATCTGAAGTCTAGATGCATATTGCTTATGCAACTTTCAGCTGCTCAGGACTAATTTAACTAAAAATACAGTCATCTGAGTATTCCTGAGGTACTAAGCTATTACCTCAGTACGAGTTTCCCGGTGATTAGAGCTACTTTTATTCTAATTTTTGCAAGTAAAACTTTGCAAAGTCCGAGAGCAAAGGTTAAGGACGCAGACATAGAGACGCAGTCGGTCGATAACTAAATCGATTACCGACGCGCGCTGCTGACAGCATTTTCTGTAACTAGCGCTAGTCTCGCTATTGCCGTTACTGAAGCGCGGCCATCTTGAAACGGCACGTGGATTTGAATTGCGAACCTGACTGTCTCGTTCCCATTTAGCACCAAATAAATAATAAATACTGCAAATAATAACGAATAAAAACAAATAGTAAATTATAATAACAATGCCTAATTTACATTAATATTTTCATTAGGCAAAAATAATTTTTCAATAAATAGAAAAAATTTTTGTGCATTAATAATAGATAAAATTTGTAAAGAAAAAAATATTTAGTAAATAGAAAAAGGAAAAAAATAATATATTTAAAAATAAAATGGGGGAAATTGATAGAATAGCCGAAGAGACCATAAAATCTCTTCTTGAATTCGTGGGAAATAATTAAGAAAATGGGTAAATAATAATACAAATTTTACCAAAAATTTGAAGAATCCTGACTCCCTTCCGGAAGCCATTCATTAATAAAACCCTTGACGAATAGCTTCAATAGTTGTATTAAGATTTAACATCAACCACGTCAATCTGCTTACAGTGAACGCTGGAAAACCAAAGAGACGTAACAAACCTACCAAAGGTCAGCCAGCCAAAAGGAAGCAGCGACGACTGGAGGAAGAGCTGAGGCTTGCAGCTCAACTGTTAGTTGAGACCGTTAAGAAATCGGCCAAATTGAAACCGCAATCTGCTCCAAAGGCTCCGCAGTCAAAGCTTCAGGCACCTGTAGCTGCACCTCCAAAAAAAGGTTGCAAGAAGTGCAAAGTGCATTTTACACAAGGTTACGAGCGATACTTCAGGATCAATTTTAAGATCAAGAAGAAGGAAACTACCCTAGTTGACGACGTTATCCAACAAATGGCCCTCAGCCTTCAGCGGAAATTTCCTCTGAAATAAATTAATTTATTATATACTTATAAATATACATTGTTAGTTCAAAGAATTATCTATCAAAGGCTTTGGTTATTATTATTATATGTCCTAATAAAAGTAAATCTTTCAATTGTATTTATCAATAAGCGACAAGGGTTGACTTAATTTTCCTTTCTCGAAATTCCAAAAAAAATACACATCCTTTATTTCCTTGTAAAAACAAAACAAGTATTGAAAAGAAAGAAAAAAAAGAGACTGATTAAGAATTCAAAGAGTAAGTACCAATTTCAAACCCAAACACGCATTTCCAAACAAAAAAAATTTTTATCCAATTCTACCACAATTTAAGTTCTATTACCGGAAAATTCATCTAAAATAATTAGTCAAATAAATACAAATCAAAGAATACAATACTCTTAAGGCAAATTTTCCCATTGGAATTATTAAAATCCTGAGTATACGTACCAGATACAAAGGATAAAAATAAAAGTCAATTCACTTCGACTCCAGAAAACAAAAAAGAAGAAACAAACTCATAGTTACTACAGAGATAGTATTCTGCAAAGGAATTCTTCCATCATCCCAGAGTGGCGACAGGAAAACTTAACCAACCAGGCCAAACTAAGGGGATGTCTGATTGTCGAGACTCGTTGAAAAGTCAAGTTGCCAGGAACTATGAAACAAAAAGAAAGAAAACACCTGTTTACACAAAGCAACAGTGCTCTGATATCGAAGGAAAACAGAAAAGTTGTTAGAAAACGTTAAAGTAACTTATCTGGTGCTGATGCGCCTGACGCTTGAAGTTGTTCTTGCTCGTTGTCAAAATAGTATATGTTCCTGAACAGGGCTCACTGGTGCAGACACAGTGGATCAAGAATAGGGCATTAAATCATCCCAGAAACCAAGAGAGAAATATTCTGAGCCTCTTGGGATTATTTTCAACAGGGGCAATACAGATCCCCAGTGTGAAAAAATATTCAAACACCTACTACATTAAGGAAATTGAAAATTTCTCACTAGAACCTATATACCGAGGTAGAGGAGTATTTTCTCTATTTCCCGAGTATACGTGCCAACACCGAATTCGCGATTTTAATTCAAAATTTTTACCACATAGGCCAAGCAACCGAGATTATTTTCAAAAAAGTAATAAAAGAAGCTGGCGACCTATGCCACTCGATAGCAAATAATGCGTACTTTAAGCACATATGTGTCTCTACAGGTAAATTGAGATTATTTTATAGTTATTAACAAAAAAACATGCAGAAAATGCATGTTTTTTTAGTTTTTCGCTTATAACTTTTAAACTAAGCAAGCAATGAAACCATCTCTTTAGACAAAAAATATGCGGTATGAAATTATAAAGAAAAGCCACTATTAAAAATCTCGATAAGTTTAATAGAAGCTGAGATAATGGAAAAGAAAGGGTTAAAGTAGCCATTTTTCAAAAATTCATTACGCAGCCATTTTTTCATTTGAAGGCTCGAAATTTTGGAAATTAGAAGCTATGGCTATGTACTTTATAGGAAAAAAAAATGAATGCTGTGAAACCATTATTGTTGCTGCAATCGCGATGTTAAGTTTTTGTTCACTAACTTGCACACGCTCTCACGTCCCGAATTGTGGTCCGCCGCGCGCTCTGCCGCCTCCGGCCGTTTTTGCGTATTTTCGACGGCTATTTTAGCATACTTAGATGCATTTTATCGAAAAACGGATAAATGCATCTTATTGTGCGAAACGTCACCATTTCAAAACACTTTTCAAAATTGAAATAGGACCACAATTCGGGACGTGAGAGCGTGTGCAAGTTAGTGAACAAAAACTTAACATCGCGATTGCAGCAACAATAATGGTTTCACAGCATGCATTTTTTTTCCTATAAAGTACATAGCCATAGCTTCTAATTTCCAAAATTTCGAGCCTTCAAATGAAAAAATGGCTGCGTAATGAATTTTTGAAAAATGGCTACTTTAACCCTTTCTTTTCCATTATCTCAGCTTCTATTAAACTTATCGAGATTTTTAATAGTGGCTTTTCTTCATAATTTCATACCGCATATTTTTTGTCTAAAGTGATGTTTTCATTGCTTGCTTAGTTTAAAAGTTATAAGCGAAAAACTAAAAAAACATGCATTTTCTGCATGTTTTTTTGTTAATAACTATAAAATAATCTCGATTTACCTGTAGAGACACATATGTGCTTAAAGTGCGCATTATTTGCTATCGAGTGGCATAGGTCGCCAGCTTCTTTTATTGACCGTCAAAAATCGTACCTTTTTTTGCTCTGTCGCTTGGCCTACACAAACTTTTGTATACAACGCGCGAAGGTTAGCCATTATGGTATACGCACGACCACATGGCTGTAGACTGATGCATAGAGCGACGCCGTGAACAGAGCGCCACGCGGTCCATAACTCTATTGAAGCGTAAAGGTATGCGCACAGGTGCGGTGGATAACTTGATCGAAGCCGAGCGGTCTGTTCGTATGGCCGGTCAATAATTCAATCGACGCAGAACGATTCGTGCGCGGAACGCAGAGTTGAACTTCCACGCTTAAGGGCATAGCCACATCGAACCAAGTGAAGTCGCGTCGCTAGCACGGCCGCCATCTTGATTCACGTGCGCATGCGTATAGGTGCATTCTACGTTGTACCATTAATATTTTAGACATAAATAATTATTATTAATAATACTTTTAGGCCTAAATAAATTATTACACAATACATATATATATATATATATATATATATATATAATATACTTTAAACAAACTACATAAAAACGTATTTTAAATGAATGAGCGAAAATTTCTGCAAATTATTAAGATTTTATACGCACAAGCTTAAGGTCCTAACCTTCGAAGAAAAGTATTTTTATTGAATAAATAATACCCCTAATTCAATGAAATTATATAAAGACGCGGAATTCGAATTAATTATATTACAGTTGAGAACCGCGTACAATTTATATCAAGCCTTCCAGACTAATTATCCTAATACAGAGATAGCAATTAATGTAATTTATGCAAAATCAGATACTCAAACCCTATAAAAATAATAAGGTATTATGAACATGAGTATGAATATTTAAAAACAGCAAGGAAATGTATTAGTCCTGCAACGTTCATACAATTATCCGATTATTTTTATCAAAGGATCGTCAACCTTACTCACCGCATTACTAAGTACTACTCTGAGTATTTTGAGTGGAAGAATAACTGCGTTACAATAAAGAATAGCATACTGGAATCCAAACAGCTAATAGTCTAAGAGATGAGGACTAAAAATACACGTAGAGGGCAAAAAAACTCGTGAGATGGCTGATTTTTGCTGAACATGGTCCTCGAGTGCAGTTAAGTACAAAATGATAAATACCTGTCACGAAATTTCCACTAGGAAAAGGCGGTGGACGATGAAACAGGTGAGTTTTTTATGCAAAATCAAGATTGAGAACGGGCAAAAATAACCACCAAAATCGCTTGTATTTCTTACTATGGAACGCGAACTACTACTACCTGTCATTTTATTACCTCTTGTAATGCAGACAGACCGTATAAACCCGAATAGCACCACATCTCGTGGAAATATTGCCTCAATGTTGCGTTCCAAGATATGCCAGAAATTGTAACGTTATCTAGAGATTATGTAACCTTGGAATGGCCTGGTGACAACATTCCAGCCAACCCCGATTTCCGTTATTGGATTGCAAAGTTTGAATGGCAGGCCGTTCATCCGTGTAAAATAATATTGTCAAAATATTATGCTAATATTATATGACTTTGGAATGCAATTATATTCATTAATGCTACAGCAATGCAACTCGAAACAATTATTTTTGAAAATTATTTTGCGCACTATCCCATATAGCATCCAATCTTCCAGGAATATTGCTGGAAGGTTACTTTGGTAAGTAAAGTAGGATAAATTATATTGCTGGAAGGTTACGTAACCAGCACGACACAGTCAGGCAACATTGCTGCGAAGTGGAATGTCCGTTTTAATATTACACCGATTCGATCGGTATTCGGTTCCGAACCGTAAAAAGTAATACTACAGTAATATTGTAGTAAGCTTACTAAACCTTCCCAGAACATTAATATAATAAATTTTTTTTTTATATTTTTTAGGTAAAAAATATCGGTACTTTGTAATATTACAGGAACATTGCAGGAACATTGCGAAATGCTACCACAACATTGCCAGAATATTCCAAAGTTGGCCGGGCCGAAACATCAAACCACTTATTACATTCTAGTAATATTGTGGTAAGGTTGCATAACCTTCCAGGAATATTAATATATTCTGGAAATTTTTTTTCGGATTTCATACAAAAATTTCTTCCATAGGAAATATTCCAGTAATATTGCAGGAATATTGCGAAATGCTATCACAACATTGTCAGAATGTTACAAAGTTGGCCGGGCCGAAACATCAGACCACTTATTACATTCTAGTAATATTGTGGTAAGGTTGCATAATCTTCCAGGAATATTAATATATTCTGGAAATTTTTTTTTGGATTTCATACAAAAATTTCTTCCATAGGAAATATTCGAGTAATATTGCAGGGATATTGTGAAATGCTATCACAACATTGCCAGAATATTCCAAAGTTGGCCGGGCCGAAACATCAGACCACTTATTACATTCTAGTAATATTGTCGTAAGGTTGCATAATCTTCCAGGAATATTAATATATTCTGGAAATTTTTTTTTGGATTTCATACAAAAATTTCTTCCATAGGAAATATTCCAGTAATATTGCAGGGATATTGTGAAATGCTATCACAACATTGCCAGAATATTCCAAAGTTGGCCGGGCCGAAACATCAGACCACTTATTACATTCTAGTAATATTGTCGTAAGGTTGCATAATCTTCCAGGAATATTAATATATTCTGGAAATTTTTTTTCGGATTTCATACAAAAATTTCTTAGTTAGGAAATATTCCAGTAATATTGCAGGAATATTGCGAAATGCTACCACAACATTGCCAGAATGTTCCAAAGTTGGCCGGGCCGAAACATCAGACCACTTCTTACATTCTAGTAATATTGTGGTAAGGTTGCATAATCTTCCAGGAATATTAATATATTCTGGAAATTTTTTTTTGGATTTCATACAAAAATTTCTTCCATAGTAAATATTCCAGTAATATTGCAGGAATATTGTGAAATGCTATCACAACATTGCCAGAATATTCCAAAGTTGGCCGGGCCGAAACATCAGACCACTTATTACATTCTAGTAATATTGTGGTAAGGTTGCATAATCTTCCAGGAATATTAATATATTCTGGAAATTTTTTTTTGGATTTCATACAAAAATTTCTTCCATAGGAAATATTCCAGTAATATTGCAGGGATATTGTGAAATGCTATCACAACATTGCCAGAATATTCCAAAGTTGGCCGGGCCGAAACATCAGACCACTTATTACATTCTAGTAATATTGTCGTAAGGTTGCATAATCTTCCAGGAATATTAATATATTCTGGAAATTTTTTTTTGGATTTCATACAAAAATTTCTTCCATAGGAAATATTCCAGTAATATTGCAGGGATATTGTGAAATGCTATCACAACATTGCCAGAATATTCCAAAGTTGGCCGGGCCGAAACATCAGACCACTTATTACATTCTAGTAATATTGTCGTAAGGTTGCATAATCTTCCAGGAATATTAATATATTCTGGAAATTTTTTTTCGGATTTCATACAAAAATTTCTTCAGTTAGGAAATATTCCAGTAATATTGCAGGAATATTGCGAAATGCTATCACAACATTGCCAGAATGTTCCAAAGTTGGCCGGGCCGAAACATCAGACCACTTATTACATTCTAGTAATATTGTGGTAAGGTTGCATAATCTTCCAGGAATATTAATATATTCTGGAAATTTTTTTTCGGATTTCATACAAAAAGTTTCTTCCATAGGAAATATTCCAGTAATATTGCAGGGATATTGTGAAATGCTATCACAACATTGCCAGAATATTCCAAAGTTGGCCGGGCCGAAACATCAGACCACTTATTACATTCTAGTAATATTGTGGTAAGGTTGCATAATCTTCCAGGAATATTAATCTATTCTGGAAATTTTTTTTTGGATTTCATACAAAAATTTCTTCCATAGGAAATATTCCAGTAATATTGCAGGGATATTGTGAAATGCTATCACAACATTGCCAGAATATTCCAAAGTTGGCCGGGCTGAAACATCAGACCACTTATTACATTCTAGTAATATTGTCGTAAGGTTGCATAATCTTCCAGGAATATTAATATATTCTGGAAATTCTTTTTTCGATTTCATACAAAAATTTCTTCCATAGTAAATATTCCAGTAATATTGCAGGAATATTGTGAAATGCTATCACAACATTGCCAGAATATTCCAAAGTTGGCCGGGCCGAAACATCAGACCACTTATTACATTCTAGTAATATTGTGGTAAGGTTGCATAATCTTCCAGGAATATTAATATATTCTGGAAATTTTTTTTCGGATTTCATACCAAAAATTCTTAGGTAGGAAATATTCCAGTAATATTGCAGGGATATTGTGAAATGCTATCACAACATTGCCAGAATATTCCAAAGTTGGCCGGGCCGAAACATCAGACCACTTATTACATTCTAGTAATATTGTGGTAAGGTTGCATAATCTTCCAGGAATATTAATATATTCTGGAAATTTTTTTCGTATTTCATACAAAATTTTTGAGGTAGGAAATATTCCAGTAATATTGCGAGGAATATTGTGAATGCTATTCACAACATGCCAGAATATTCCAAGGTTGGCCGGGCCGAAACATCAGACCACTTATTACATTCTAGTAATATTGTGGTAAGGTTGCATAATCTTCCATGAATATTAATATATTCTGGAAATTTTTTTTGGATTTCATACAAAATTTCTTCCATAGGAAATATTCCAGTAATATTGCAGGATATTGTGAAATGCTATCACAACATTGCCAGAATATTCCAAAGTTGGCCGGGCCGAAACATCAGACCACTTATTACATTCTAGTAATATTGTCGTAAGGTTGCATAATCTTCCAGGAATATTAATATATTCTGGAAATTTTTTTTTGGATTTCATACAAAAATTTCTTCCATAGGAAATATTCCAGTAATATTGCAGGGATATTGTGAAATGCTATCACAACATTGCCAGAATATTCCAAAGTTGGCCGGGCCGAAACATCAGACCACTTATTACATTCTAGTAATATTGTCGTAAGGTTGCATAATCTTCCAGGAATATTAATCTATTCTGGAAATTTTTTTTCGGATTTCATACAAAAATTTCTTAGTTAGGAAATATTCCAGTAATATTGCAGGAATATTGCGAAATGCTACCACAACATTGCCAGAATGTTCCAAAGTTGGCCGGGCCGAAACATCAGACCACTTATTACATTCTAGTAATATTGTGGTAAGGTTGCATAATCTTCCAGGAATATTAATATATTCTGGAAATTTTTTTTCGGATTTCATACAAAAGTTTCTTCCATAGGAAATATTCCAGTAATATTGCAGGGATATTGTGAAATGCTATCACAACATTGCCAGAATATTCCAAAGTTGGCCGGGCCGAAACATCAGACCACTTATTACATTCTAGTAATATTGTGGTAAAGTTGCATAATCTTCCAGGAATATTAATCTATTCTGGAAATTTTTGTTTGGATTTCATACAAAAATTTCTTCCATAGGAAATATTCCAGTAATATTGCAGGGATATTGTGAAATGCTACCACAACATTACCAGAATGTTCCAAAGTTGGCCGGGCCGAAACATCAGACCACTTCTTACATTCTAGTAATATTGTGGTAAGGTTGCATAATCTTCCAGGAATATTAATATATTCTGGAAATTTTTTTTTGGATTTCATACAAAAATTTCTTCCATAGTAAATATTCCAGTAATATTGCAGGAATATTGTGAAATGCTATCACAACATTGCCAGAATATTCCAAAGTTGGCCGGGCCGAAACATCAGACCACTTATTACATTCTAGTAATATTGTGGTAAGGTTGCATAATCTTCCAGGAATATTAATATATTCTGGAAATTTTTTTTTGGATTTCATACAAAAATTTCTTAGGTAGGAAATATTCCAGTAATATTGCAGGGATATTGTGAAATGCTATCACAACATTGCCAGAATATTCCAAAGTTGGCCGGACCGAAACATCAGACCACTTATTACATTCTAGTAATATTGTGGTAAGGTTGCATAATCTTCCAGGAATATTAATATATTCTGGAAATTTTTTTTCGTATTTCATACAAAAATTTTTTAGGTAGGAAATATTCCAGTAATATTGCAGGAATATTGCGAAATGCTACCACAACATTGCCAGAATGTTCCAAAGTTGGCCGGGCCGAAACATCAAACCACTTATTACATTCTAGTAATATTGTGGTAAGGTTGCATAATCTTCCACGAATATTAATATAGTCTGGAAATTATTTTTCGTATTTCATACAAAAATTTCTTCTATGGGAAATATTCCAGTAATATTGCAAAAATATTATATATCCTGAAAATTCTATCGTGATCGGACTATTTTAGTTATTTCTCTGCCCACTCCTGTTCGTATTGATGCCGAAGTATCTAGTCTGGGGCAAGGCGATCAGTGATTGCGTGGTTGCACGAGTGCAGCGAACTATATGAAGAATTTTATTCCTAATAATATTGTAGCGTTGTTGCGGTCTTGTACAACTAGAATTATGATATATTGCTGAATTATTCTGTTTGGTTTTCATAGAAAAATTTCTTCCCTATGCAATAATGCAATAATATTTTAATAAAGTTCCAAAATATTATGATTAGGCTTTAAAATTGCTCGAGGCGAAAAATCTTTTCATAATTTTATAATTCCAGTAAGATTCTGGAACCTTGCTACAGCATTATTACAATTAAATTAAAAACAATAATGCTGTAGCAAGGTTCCAGAATCTTACCGGAATTATAAAGTATTTTGGATATTTCTTGAACTGATATTGTGTTAATATTTTTGTAATCTCTATGGTAATAATGTTTTAATATCGTATTAACGTGGCTGCAGCCACTTTTAATAAAAACCTATAAATTCCTAAAACTTTCAGAGAATATTGTTGAAATCTCAAGCTTTCGATTGGTATGAAAAAAAGTATGGTTTCCGATCTAATTATGAGAAGAAAGCACGAGAAAATATTAAAATTGTATATGGGCTCTCATGAGACTCAATGATAAATCCAACCTCTCGTCCTTATAAAAACTTACAGTTCAAAATAGAATGGTGGAACTTATAGCATTTTTAATGATGATATCCAGCTATGCATGCGCACCGCGTAAATGAGTTTAGAAAGTAAGGTTTATTTTACCTATTACAGATTAATTTTTTGCTAATTAACATGTAAAGGTAATTTACGTTATAATTTAGTTCAGTTTAAATAATGCATTGAAACAAAAAGGAACAAACAATTTAAGACCCCACTGAGGCTGCTACTTGATACGTTACCAACCGCCGAAGCTACCTTAATATTTTAATTTTTTTCGAAACGGGATGAAGATAACGAGTGTGGTCTAAAATGGTGTAACAGGCTAGCAGCACAGTTAGAGAGGCGCAGGCGTCCATTAGAACCGTTATCGCCTGAGTACGACTTGCACTGCGACTGCGAGAAGCGGTATCAGCAATGTATGCGTGCACTTGTCTACCCACGGCCTGAGTCCCACGTGAAGCCTGATTCAAGGGCCGTGCGGCAATGCGAGAGACACTCGACGTAGTGCGTACATAACCGATAATCGTCTCATCTTATGTAATACATTAGCATCATCTATGACTTCGTCCGAGTTATAAAAAAAAAAATAAATAAATGTTAATATGCTCGAATCTCCTTCTTCGTTCCCTATCGCGGGGGAGTTTCGCTTACCGTACTGCCGAATAGGCGTTGGAGAGAACGACAGGACATCGTCATCTGTGGATGACGATGAACGGGATATCCGAAAGCTTCACTGGAATCCGCATGGGTGGAATCATATCGCAAGCTGGCTGTGCTGTTGGCCCCTCGTTGACAATAGAGTTTGTGGACTGTTGTAAGTATTTATTTCACTTTTTTCGTTTACGAAGTTGCCGATGTTTTTTTGGACCACCCTTACGGTACAAAAGCCTCGTTACACAACTCACCAAAGGGCATGTGCACCTCGCATTATCACCACGCTCAGGGAAAGCATTCGAAGTGCAAATTAGTGATGCTCATGGTCCCTTAATCTGATCCTCAGCACCAAGTCAACCGGATCGTTTCGAAAGACCTTGAGATCTGGTCGCAACTTCAAGCATTGAAACTCGCCCTAAACTAAGAATCCAAGAGATGTACGGGATTGCCGGTCATAAGAAATGACTAGGAGCGGATGTTCGCCGCTTATTCTATTGTGGATCGCGGACCTCCGAGAAAGAGAGGCCCGCTGCTAACTTGATTTCTTGGCCTTTTGACGATAGCTCTTCGTATCGTATTTCGGTGCTGCGCGTAGATCTGCATTCAGGTAAGACTTCCTAATCTTTCTAGAATTATGATTTTTTAGAACCTTTTTTTGCTCGGTTCCAAAAAATGATATGGTAGGAAAGTAAAAATATAGCAAAATGTTACGAGAACGTTAATAGACTATTGGGAAGTTGACTTCTGCTGAAAAGCTTACCCCTATTGTATTGTAGTGAAATTGTAGTAATCCTAAAGTTTGGAATGTCCCTTTTCTTATTTTCAGAAGTCACTATAATAATATTGTGATAAGATTGCAATATATTATATAAGAAGTTTAATCTACAATTTAAAAGGTATTCGCTGCGATCTTTATTATATTATCGCATAATCTTTACAGTATTATATTCTTTTGTGGAACCTTTTTGCAGCAGTTATCATAGAAATAGGGTTATAGTATATTACTTACGGAAAAAATACTATAATACAATTTTTATTCTATATATATTTATATACGATATTAATATTCTGATATTTTTTAATATGCTATGAGAATATTCATGTAGTTTTTGAAAGTCAACCGATGCGAAAAATCTTTATTTTAATGATATTACAGTGCTATTGTGAGATATTGTAAAAATAATGTAGCAATATTGAAACTTGATGGAACTAGTAGAATTAATTAGTAGAACTGGATTTTATCAGTAGTAAATGAACTATTTGGAAGTTCCCCGCTGCGGAAACTCTTACCTCCATTATATCATAGTAATATTGTTGTAAGGCTCTATAACCTAGCTAGAAAGTAATTTTTTCTGATTTCAGAGAAAAATTTCAGAATAGCTAAATTTTACGATAATATTGGATGAACATTGAGCAACCTTACCGGAAAATTGTTCGTCTATTTAAAAGTTGCTGTCTACGAAAATTGTTACCCTACTTTTATTATAGTAATACTATCTCGTAAGGTTCTCTAATTTTTCTATAATTAAGTTATATATAATTAAGTAGCTTTAAAGCATATAGTTTTATAGTCTTTTAAAATAGTAAACTGAAATTTTGTTCTGCCATTTCATATTGATCTTGAAGACATCGATTCAAAATAATTCATAGTTTATTTATCTTTTTGACGAAATTCGTGAATGACACATTATTTTCAGTTGACTCAATAAGGTAAGATTTTTATTTATATTCTTTGAGTAAAATGATATTTCAGATATTATCTTCTAAAAATAATTATCATTCTTTTTACTGTAAGATAATGGACGTGATAAATTCCTAAATAAATTGATAACGGAAAGTGACTCTAATAAAATGTTACCCAATCATCGTTAGTGGAATATTATATTGTTAGGAACTGTATTAATCTTATTCCCATTCTATCATTCTAATTGTTCAAGATTCTATAGTCTTTTTAGATTTATGTTACAGAAATTTTTTCCTGGTTGTGGAAGAAAATTCTTTCTAGACGAAACATAGTAATATTGTGTTAATATTATAAAATGTTACTACAACATTCATGGATACTTCATTGTAACGGAAAGTCTTACTCTGTTATATCACAATAATATCGTGGTGAGTATTATTTAAAATAAAATTATTATTTATATTGTATGCTATTTATTTAAAAAAATTTTACAATGAACTTTAACATATCTTGTATAACATCCTTTTTGTCACTGGAAATCCTGAAAATAAATGAAATATTTTAATGAGTATAATATACATATTTAATGCTTAATATATTATCGTTCTTGACAAAATTAGTACTTTTTAAAGATTTTAGCAATGAACTCTATGATCTCTATTCAGTAATCTCTATTTTACTTTTTTTGACGAACAAAAGCACATATTAATTGTTGACCGAACAAGAACTAAGTTACTCTTTGTCGAAAAGTGTTGACTGTACTACTGTCTCGCAGAGGAAATTAAATTATGCTATTCCTCAATAGAAAAAGTTGAATAGAGCTATTCTTTATCCGAACCTTTCAGATATTCTAATCCTCGTCAAAAAAATATGATCTGTACCATTTTTTATGTAAAATATGAATTATGGTTTTTTCTCGTATCGTGACAATATATTTTATAAAAATGACGATCTTTTACGGTAGGTCTGGTAGACGTGAAACATCGAAATAAATGTTGCTGATCTCTCTCAATACTGTACATATGATATATAAATTGCTACGAAATGTTTCTCTCTCTTTTTCTGTAACTCTCAGAGTATCTTACTCTGGCTTTCGTATATCTATATGTATACACATTATAATTTTTAATTTGTGCGAAATATTGTTGTGAATTTATTTTTCGAGCTTATTGATGCCTTACATAAGAAAATATTTGAAACTAAATTCATCAAAACTGGAGAGATCGTAGCAGTGTATATCTATACAGTGACAGAGAGGGGTCATGCGTTATAGCTACCCATACAGCACTCAATACTCAGGGAATATTGCCTGAACGTTACTTTGGCATATTCGTGATTTTCGATAATATTGTATGAACGTTATATAACTTCCATGTAATGAGTTTGTAATATTGTCCAAACCTTCCACGTCCGTTTTTCTATTACTGAGGGAACATAAAAAGTAATAACCCTGCAATATTGCCGGGACCTATTGCAACCTTCCACCAATGTTTCTTGAACATTAAATTTTTTTTCGATTTTTTCGAAAAAACTTAAATGTTTAAAAAAAGTTTCTGCGGTCGGGATTTGAACCCAACTCCTTTCGCTCAGTAGACCTCGCTCGTTACCCACTGAACTATTGTTTTGTTGTTGTCATTGAAGTTAATGTGTAGGTTAAAATAAAAGATAAACGAGGGTCTTCAAAATATAACGTAGGTTCAAAATCATTTCACAACAACAAAACAATAGCTCAGTGGGTAACGATGAGCGAGTCTACTGAGCGAAAGGAGTTGGGTTCAAATCCCGACCGGAGAAACCTTTTTTAAACATTTTTCTTTGATTCCTTTGTAACATTGTTCACATTGTGCACATTGTGTACATTGTGCAATGTTTTGATAACATTGTGCAATGTTACCATAACATTGCTGTATTATTTCAATAGGGAAGGAATTCTTTTCGAAAAAATCGAAAAAAAATTTAATGTTCGAGAAAAATTGGTAGAAGGTTGCGATAGGTCCCGGCAATATTGCTGGGTTAATACTTTTGTGTTCCCTCTGCAATGGAAAAACGGACAAGGAAGGTTCGGACAATATAACAAATCCATTACATGGACGTAATATAACGTTCATACAATATTATCGAAAATCCCGAACATACTAAAGTAACGTTCAGGCAATATTCCCTTAGTATTGAGTGCTATATGGGTATGGCAAGACGTAATAATATATTTTTATAATTTATGACTCAGGCTCTGCGATGTATGTTTCACATATAATAAAAATACTATATTTATTTAGTAAAAATCTCTAGAAATACCTTGTTTATTGTACTGAACCGCAAATGTCTGCATATTACGGAGAATTTGGAAATTCAATAAAATAATCAAAGATTTATAAATTATATAGTTACTATTGAATTAGTCAATTGTGAAATATTTTGGGGGTACCTTCAATTAATTTCATTTCGAGGTGACTTGTTCTTTTTAGTTTCAGAAAATCTAGAACAGAGAAAAATAATTATTAGTCAAAATTTTATTTATTAATTACGACATGAATTAAAACATCAAAGATTAATATAATTTAAACAAGGAGGATTCTAAATCTGCATGTAGAATATTGCAATCGTTGTTTATAGAAATATTTTTAAATTTATCTGAATAACATTTGAGACATAATTAGAAAAAAACAAATTTTTTTGCCGATACAAGCCATGTTATAGCGTTTATTTGAATATTTTTGTTGTAGTAAAATATAAATTACTTTTTAGAGGCTGTAACAGCCAGCCAGCTACCAATCTTTTCTTCTATAACATCTATACTGCTATCCTCAAATTGTAATCGGACGGCTCCTTAGAAATTTTATAAGTTTTTATTTTCATCTTACAAATTATTAAATCTTATAATGGAGTATAAATCTAACTAATGGACTATACCAGTTTCTTTTTATCCAAAATCATATATATATGTGTGTGTGTGTGGTTTATCTACCATTCCGAAAATTATATACTCAAATAATAAATCAAGATCTTAGATATTTTTAAAATAGTAAATAAAGTTAACATAGAAATAAAATTAAATTTATCATATTTTGATTTTTTAAGGTATATTTGCTCTCTCAAAATTTTATTAAAAGTAGAATTTTTACATGCTAATCATTGAATCAGTGATATATACGGTTATAGTTTCTTTAATACTCATACGTAGGTTAAAAAGTTAAAGCGTTAACTAGTGCTAGTGAGACAGTGCTCCGACTGATTGACTAAGTAACTAAATCAAACACAATTACAAAATAAATAAGAAATCTATACGTTAATTTTGTCTAAGTCCCTTATTATCACTGGGTCATCCAGTTATGGTTTTATGTAATTGTGTTTAATAAGAGGGAACAGTAGAACTGTGCAATGCGATTTTTGGCGAAGAGGGTGTGTGGGCGAGAGAGAGAGAGAGAGAGAGTCGCGTGTCGAACGGAACGACGCTAATTTAGACGTAAGTAATTATCGTTCTTCCGCGTGAAGCATCATAGACGAAAGGAAACGCGAGCAATTTTCTGTTACGCATGGCACGGCGGTTGGTTGGCGAGGCCTCGTAAGCCCGAGTCCGAAGATTACGTGTGCACATAGGAAGTGAGGTACGAGTAGGTAACAGAGAGGGGCGCGAGGAGGAACATCGCGAGATCAACGCGTGGTGGTGCGGTATAAACCGGTTTTGGTTCGCCATATTGTGAATCACGGCTCGGCGTATTACAAGTTAAAGCGGGTGTTTATTCGTTCAAGCTACACGGGGCTCGGAAGCGGTGCGAGGGCAAGAAATGAGGAATATAGCCCAGGTCTAGAGGAGGCTGGCTCTGCATGGTCAGAGATTTGCGAGACAATCTCTGATATCTCATTGTAGGAATGGAAATTTGATAATTAAACAAGAGTAAAACCATAGTTAATGATTGCTATTTAATCACTCCTTCCCTCCGAGACGGGTCAAGTACGATCGAATTCCGCGCAAATAAATAATACAGTTCGTGTAGTTAAGAACTTCGAGTATTGGACGTGTGTTGGAAGGTACAGCGATGCAACCCATAAAGGATACATCACTAGAATGTATAAGGTTGTGGTACATGTCTATACCAGCTTTTATTTGTGTACCAGTATGTGTATATGGGGTCATGAGCAGACCACGGGTTTGCAGCACGAATGTATAAGTTCAGTACAAATACAAATGCTATACAGTAAACATTTCTCTTGAATTTCCCTGGTCTCTCTAATACATAAACGTAGCGTCTAGGTAAAACCACTTAAAATGGACAATGCAAATAAGGCAAGTAAAAGATGTCAAATAAGGAACAATTTCAGTCGAAAATGGATCAAAAGAGCCAATAACTCAAAAAATTAATAAAAAAAGAGGAATAGAAGTAGGAGAGCAACAAAAAATTAGACGAGCGACGGAAAAAATTCAGGAATTATAAACCAGAAGCGAGAAGTCGTGTAAAAAATGGCTGGATACACGGCGAATTTGGAATCCCAAATCTATAAATATAACTGGGAAGAATTCGTGGAATATACAAAATAGTACGGAAAGTGTGAGCACAACAAAATTGCAAAAAACACTAAGGACTAGAATTGAAAAAAAATGGTTAATTGTGTAAATCCAAAAATTCATAAGACAGTGATAAAACAACGGTTTAGAAATCAAAAAGTAAGTGACATATTACTAAACAGAATACACAAAGAATCTTTGTATCTCTTCAAACCACAAATAATCTTTCATTGTTTACGTTTCGAGCTTGGTGCAGCTCCTCATCAGGGCCAACAAAAAGTCAGATTACAAAAATATGCCAATAAAAATACTTAAATAAATTACAACATAAAAAGCTCAAAATAATGAAATACCTTAAAAGAAAACTTTGAACCACCTAAGACATCTCCAACGGAAGAAGCCCAAAAATGACTAAAAGCAGCAATAAATCATAAATGAACTAAGTTAAAAAACTAAATTAAATAATAAACTATAATAATTATAAAGTCACCAGACTTACTAATTGACACGATGATAATCAACAAAGTACCGATGTTGCAAGATGGTGATGCGATACCGACGGAGGACAACGATCGACTAAACCCTATTTCGCTAATAATTTATGGCTCGAAGAGATGCATGGACTCTTTGTGTATTCCATTTTATAAGTCGAACGATAGAAGCATCTTCAAGTGCAATTACTAAACCATTGTGAGTTGGGTTTAAGGATGAAAGTGCGACAATTTCCGATCAATTTATAAATGGAGTATGTGACAAAAGAAATGCTTTTTTCAAAATGTAATGAATGACTCTGACAATAGAAGGGGCAGATAAAACAGTAGAGAAACTAAAAATTAAAAATGAAGAATGAATGGCAATGCGTAGAACAAATCGCAACAACGACACGCATCTGATACAAGCGAGAAATTAACTACAAGGGCATAGACAAGAGTCAAGATACGGGAGACCGAGTGAAAAAAAATTCGGCGTCAAAGTAAATAGAAACGACGCAGTCTACACGTGTTGTAGGAGACTGAGTCAAGAGAAGAGGTATTGTTGATATAGAAGTAACAAGATAGGGCATTTATATTGGGTTTGTATAAATCCGACGAATAACTGGAAAAATTAGAATCGTAACAAAAAATGTAATACAGTAAGAATCGAGCCATAATACTTGATCTTTAATACCAAAGGAATCGGATAAGAATGACATTAGATGGAGGCGCTCCATCGCTCGTAAGTAAAAAAGCTTCTACCAAGTGTATTGATGGTATTGATTGTTTCGCGACTTTGGTTTCGTCACTAGTTATACGTAGAAACACTGTACCTCCTACATCTTATGTCATTATTTCGCTTTCTATTCCATTTCATCTTATTGTACTCTACCTAGCCACTGCAACAATTCTCCAGGTATTGAAGATAACAGGAAGATAAATTTCTGATTATACCACGAATTGTACTAAATATATAATATAATCTGTAATTAATGAGTATCTTTTTGATCAGTTGAAAAATATCAATTATTCCGAGAGAAATTTGTCGTTTTGTTAATTTGAGATACTGTAAAACATTTTAGCTCCTCTTGCATCTTCAAAGATTTTAATGTAATTTATCAGTTTATTATTTATTTAAAATTCTTTAAATAATAGGTAATATTTATAATTAGCAGTTAATATTGCATAATTACCATGTTTAAATTTCGAAAAATCCACTCCATTTTTTTTAAGAAACTGGTTTAGTACCTTAATTAGATTGACATAAACGATTATGCAAATAAACAATTTTTAATTTCGACAATAATATGTATCGAAAGTAAGTAAAATTTTATTTCATTTTCCAACCCAGAAAATCTTTCTTTGCTTTATAATAAAAACGTAGAATTATTTAAATCTTGGCGCTGATGCAATAATTTTTATTAATCGTGCATCGAAACTGCATCTTTCCTTCGTACATTTTGCTGCTGAAAACAATGTTTTTCTACTTTTATAGAAATTCACGCACGCCATCTGGTACTGTTAAAATGTAGATTGCAAGAAAAGTGTAAACCGCATAACTCCGCTGATGCGTCAGAAAATTTTTACCGATTTACAGATAGCTTATTGTTTTTATTTAATGTAGTTGTACGATATTATAAACATAAAAAATGTTTAAGGTCCCTCTACACACCACGATATAGCTGATATATATAGTAAATGGGAAAAACAACAGCACCTTTGCGCCATTAAATCTTTGCGGGGAAATAATATTTCGAATTCAAAAAATTAACTAGGATAGATTAGGATAAGCAGATCCTAGGGAAGTGAGCTCAGACAGCAACACTTCGTAAGTTATGCAGGAAAAATAAGTAAAAAATGCGTTCCGTCGGCAAATTTAGCTGTCATGATCAATGAAAAATTGAAAATCGCTGGATTAGAATACGCAATATATAAGGTTAGATTCGAAAAAAATGATAGCTTGTAACCCTAGCGTTACATATTCTTTATCATGCTCAATAAAACAACCTTTTCATCATTTATTTGGCATCATATATTTTGTTGTTCGTAAGAAAGATATATGCAATATTATTTGTTTTTATATTCTTTTTTATTATTTATTTTTTATATTTACAGTATATTTACAATCCAGCTTTCTGAAATGCTATCTGGCAAAATAAACAAGTTTTTTCTAATGATATGATGGGTATTTCTTGTTTCATCTCTTTATTCATCATCAGACAATGTTGCAAACATTTTTCATGAGCCCATCGTTCACATACAATGCAAACTTTGAAAAATATGAAAAGTACATTCCATGAATCTTCCAGAGTATATATTTTAAAAGCTGGATGTATTTTTGGCCGTAAAAAGCTAAATTGTTTCATAAGAAGGTACCTAATACGCAAAGCGAAAAATCGTAGATAATTGGTCTCTAACCTTACGATCACGTATTCATACTCAGCGATTTTCAATTGTTCATTGTCCATGACAGCTAAATTTGCCGACGGAACGCATTTTTTACTTATTTTTCCTGCAGTACTTACGAAGTGTTGCTGTCTGAGCTCACTTCCCTAGGATCTGCTTATCCTAATCTATCCTAGTTAATTTTTTGAATTCAAAATATTATTTCCCCGCAAACATTTAATGGCGCAAAGGAGCTGTTGTTTTTCCCATTTACTATATATATCAGCTATATCGTGGTGTGTAGAGGGACCTTAAAAATATCATTTAAAATTTAAATTAATACCTATTGAAAAATAATATGAAAAATTATGATGCATAAATGATAAAATGTGAAAAGATGGTAAAAAATTTTTTCGGCGGCCGCCCCGATGACATACACTCGCTCCGCTCGAGTAAAGATTATCCCCGCATACATCAAGGCAGTTGAAATATAGCTGTTGTTTCTTATTTTGAATTACTCTGCTAAAAAAACAACTAACCAACCATGGTTTTCTGCTGCATAAGTTTCGATCAAAGGCTTTTAGCAGTTCCACAAATTTTACAAATCTTTGCATTTTCGACCAGGAATAAAAAAACTATACACAACATGCCGAAAACACAAAATCACTTTACTGTATGTCCATGAGACCTTTAACTTTGCCTGTGACTCATTGTTCTTTTCAAAATTATACTGTGAATCAAATTAAGTAAATTATTACTTTACTTACTTATTAAACATCTACTGATTCTTAATTGGCTGAAGTTTCTCTTAGTCTTCCCTTTATAGCTGTACAGCGTTGCCATCTCTTTAGTAAATATTTGCTTTAAAATATTATTTACTAGCAACAATGGATTTGATGCTCCAATGGATTGAAAGTATTTACGCTGAAATAATATTAAATGTGTTCCTTAGAATTATAGATCTAAGAATCTAACGTTTGCATGTAAATCATGCTAACTTGTGACTTAAGTAGCTCATTATTTCAGCATTAAAATAGAATACTTTACGCTTGCAATTTAATTGTATAGTGCAAAAATCGATTGCTCGTGTCACAGAGAGGGGTGACTCGGATTTAGATAAGTTGGACTATAAAATTCTGCAAGATACCAGTGAACTAATTACCTCACTTTACGGAGTACGTAACGCCCAAGCTCAACGAGCCGACAAATAATCAGCCGTTCAAGTCACATGTAAGAACATATCTGGAAATAATGGACTACTAAAGGAAAACTATAAAGAAGACATTTTTTTAGAAAAAATTATTGCATGGAAATATGCACTTCTTCTACCATTGCTCCTCGATACCCATTACCACTACCAAGCAGAATCAACTCACGGAGTCTATTTAAACTATAGTAGTGAGATGAAACAAGTTGGTTTGTACAACCGTAAGTTTAAAGGGAAAGTAACTCACGTTGCGTGTTGTTTAGAGCACACTATATAAGATTTTAAGTTATCATAAGTAAGAGAAAAATAGTAGCAGAGAGAGATCAAGGGAGAGGGGAGGGGGCGAGAAAATGAGAGAGGATGAAATTAATAGATTATGTGTTAAGTACTCTCCAATTGAAATAAATGAGAATGAGCGGCTTTCTTGAACAATTTTATTAACGTGATATTACGAAGGTGAGGTGGAAGTGAGTTCCAGAGACAAGCCGATAAGATATGGAATGACTTCTGTAAGTTTGAATCATGGTAAAGGGGGACTAAAGGAATGTTAAATACTTTCACATCTCCTTTATTAGGCCTCAGTGAAGCATGAGCTTCAGACAGGTAAGCCATTTACAATAAATTCCTCAGGAAATATGCCGCAAAATATTTTCGACACCTTGTGATAGTCAACCAGTTTATTATAGCTTTAGTCTTCCCAAAATTAAATTTCAGCCCATAATCCTCCCGGGGTACGTTAACAAATATTTCTGAAGAACAAGTATCCAGCACCTTGATGTGACATTATCTGTAAATTTGCAGGTTGTCTGCAAACACAATGTAAGAACGTTAACTTCCAAGTCCAAACAATTTTGAGTATCACTGATACAGAGGGGGGGGGGGCAACAAAGGCCCCAGAACAGAGCCCTGAGGAAGTCCAGAATTAAACGACAAAAAAGATCACAGCTCTTTTTCTTCACCAACGATAGCTTGTCTCTTTTAAAAGAGACAAGAGGCAAGCTAACGAATAACCTTCTTCGAAAATTAGAAGAAAGGTAGCTTCTGAAGGAACCGGGCATGACGTGTGACAAGTGCCTGGCTGAAATGAAGAAGAAGGAACGAATATAACACTTTTGCTATCCATGCCAAACCTGATAATAGTCAAATTGAGCAGAGCAGACTACATACAACGGTTATGCGAAATCCTGCTTGCAGGAGGCTAATAAATAGTCTGGATTTGAGACAATCTGATTTGAGATCTACCGAGGTACAAATCATTTCAACACATTAGACAGGAAACATAAAAGACATAGGATGAATCGGTGATAGCCATGGACTATGAAAAATATTGGAATCTTAAGTAAGACATGCGTATTTGAATTCTTCGAGGTTATGGGGAAGTAGGACTCTCTGAGACAGATTGAATATATGAACAAGATTGGAGCTGATGACGGGTAATGCTTTCTGCATGAGTCTAGAGACTCCCAATCTTGCGTGTGAAAAGAAAAGAGCGATACCATCTCACGTATGTTTGCTTCCGCGACCTCCACCAAACAAAAGTCTTCAGGGAAATTTATGGCTTCATCCTCCTCCAAAACCTCATTCACTGAAAGAGACAAAACAGAACTACAGATACTCGCAAAGAAATCATTAAGGTTACCAGGTTCTTCATCATTAAGGTTATAGCCTTTAATAAACATAATGTCAGAATTATTCCAAATGTTCGAAACTTGTGTCCACGAGTAGAATGATTATAGCAATATGCGGTACTAACTTTCAGAACTGATCAGAGATAAAAGTTTTTTTAAATTTTACGTAACATTTACGTATTTTGCTTTCGCAGTAAATTACTCTAGTCTCTTAGAAAAGGAGCCTACGGAGGGCGATAAATCACGCCGATGAAGGTAAGTAAGATATCGAGTGCCGACAACTCATAGAAGAGAAAGAGAGAGAGAGAGAGAGAGAGAGAGAGAGAGAGAGAGAGAGAGAGAGGAAGAGAGAGACAGAGAGAGAGAGAGAGAGCGCAAAACAATCTATTCTTAAGTTTCTAACTTTTAGTGTTTTAATATAATGTCAGTAAACATACCAGTTTCTTTTGTTCTGTTCTCGTTTCGAGCCTTGCTTCAAGTTCTTGTAACTCGTCAACACTTCTGATTGGAAACGCTTCATCCATGTTCATGTCAAAATCTTCTACATCGGAACTTTCAATGTGCTTCAATTGTTTTTGAATATTAGGAAGTGTATCTTCTATATAGCCCAATTTATCCCAAGCGTCTGCTTGCAGCATCAGCGTCTTCTCTATTTTGTTTAACAGTTTATAATCTGGCAACAAAATTATTAGTTGAAATAGATTATTATAGAACTAAGGAGCGGAATTCAGATTTTATTTAGCAAGAATTGTTTTGTAACATCAGTGATAAATATCGCACATAAAATATATTATAATAAGTTATTGAAGAATGAAATCAAAAAAGTATTTAAAAGAGTTTCATTATTTAAGGGATTATGACAGGGTTATAATCATCGAAACCCAATTTTTTGTTTTTATTTTGAAAGCTCTAAAAATTTCATTATTTATGTAATCATAATGGAACTTATTGTATTTTAAAGTGTTCATAGAGATCTTCAAATTAAGCTATTAAACTCTTAAAACAAATTTTTTTATCTCACAAATCTATTACTATTAGCACATGTTTTTTACTCAAGGTTTTTTTGCGGCATGCACGATTCTAAGCAATTTGGTAAACGAAATTAAATATTTAATATGTCATTCTACTCCTTAGAACCTGCACTACAAACTAAGTGAAGCACTTCTTTAAAACAAATTTTCTTTCCAATTTTTTAAACAAGTTTATGTCATATTTTGAAATGATTAAAACTATTTTGAAAACAACAGCATAAACTTGTTTCAAAAATTGAAAAATAAAATGTTCAGTAAAAAATACGTTCTAATAATAATAGATTTCTGAGATGAAAAATTAATATTTTTAAGAGTTCAATAGCTTAAATTGAAAGAATCATCGAACACTTTAAAACAAATGAAGTTCTATTATGATTCTATAAATAATGAAATTTTTAGAGTTTTCAAAAAATAAAAAAAATTTTTTTGATCGTTAACCCTGTCATAACTCAACCCAAGCCAACTCAACCGCTTAATTACAGATTATTTCAAACGTGTACAGGTGTCCGAGCTTAATGAGTACGCTTAATTTATCATTCAATGAAAGACAACTTAGAAAACGTGTATTGTACAATATTTTACAGGATGGAATAGTATACTGCTGGTGTCACAGTTATCCGTGCCATTAAAAGTCGATTTTGGCACCGCAAGGTTTGCGCACTTGAGATAGCTCTATAGCACCCAACACTCTGGGAATATTGCTGGAATGTTACTTTGGTAAGTAAAGTAAGATCAGTTATGTTGCGGGAAGATTACGTAACCAGCTAGCCACGGTCAGGCAACATTGCTGCGAAGTGGAATGTCCGTTTTAATATTACATTGATTCGATAAGTATTCCGTACCCATTCGTGGAAAGTAATATTACAGTAATATTGTAGTAAGCTTATTCAACATTTCCAGAACATTAATATATTATAATTTTTTTTTTATTTTTTCCCTCCTTTACATATAGCCCGCGACCCAGAGCACGAGTTCTCTAGCCGGCCATTCAAGTGAAGCAAGATGGCAATTTCGGGCGTCCAATAATTATAAAACACGATTTCGCGATAAGCCTGAATAGGTATCATTACGCGGCGCAGTGCCTCCCTCAGGACGGTGAATCCACCACGTCACATATTTTAATCGGGAAGAAATTTTTTCGAAAATATCGAAAAAAAAATTTATAATAAATTAATGTTCTGGGAATGTTGAATAAGCTTACTACAATATTACTGTAATATTACTTTCCACGAACGGGTACGGAATACCGATTGAATCGATGTAATATTAAAACGGACATTCCACTTCGCAGCAATGTTGCCTGACCGTGGCCAGCTGTTTACGTAATCTTCCCGGAACATAATTGATCCTACTTTACTTATGAAAGTAACATTCCAGCAAACGCATTTTGTACTTCTGTGTGATACATGTAGATAATTGGTTAGTCAACGCTTAAAACTATTATGGGCATCGTATTGAAACTGTAATTAAAAAATGTAAGGCAAAAAATTATTAAAATAATTGATTAATAAAAAGGATTGTATGTTTAATTTTTTTTTATGAAGTAAACCAATTTTCTGATTTAAATTCGACCATGTTCTACGTATTTTTTTAAGGTGGATCTCCGAAATAAAAAAAAATGTTTGCTCTAAATACTGGATTATCTTTGGCCTAAGCGACACTTAGTTTTAATTAAATTAACTAATTCATATTAAAATTTTTTAATTTCTTTTTGAATGTAAAAAAGAATTTTAACAGCACTAGCGGTAGACTTACCTTCTTGATTTATAGATGCGGAGTACAAAGATATATTATCCAATGATTGGAATGATACATTTGGTGCGTCTAACTCGTCAATATGTGATGATTCTGAAATCGAATTGTTTTATTAACACTAATAAAAGTAAATACTGAAGTATTACATTTGTCATAATTTTTGAGTGTATTAAATGTGTAATATTCAAGTGCAGAAGTGTTAAAGGGGTAGGCCTGAGTTAAATGTTGACAATAAAAAAAATATGATTTATTCATCAGCAAGATAAGATTACTTCACCCACATAAATATGACTTTTTGTACTTGAAAATATATATATATATATATCTTACTGTATTATATAGTTGTCCGTACCCCCTCAGCGCCCCCTCAGGAGAAGGTGCTAGGTAGATGGTCAGCTTCATGGTTCGAGAAGTGTGTGAAGGGTGGTGGTTAATAACTGTAGTGATGAGTGGACGGTGTAGGGATAGGTTGAGTAATGGTCGCAATTGAAGTCATAAGTGAAAGGTTTGGTTGTGAAAGTTATGGTTAGTATCATAAGCGGAATGTGTAGATTATAATTGAAGTAGGAAGACATGATCAGAGATAGTGATAAGCGTAATCAGAAAGTCATAGAGATTGGTAGAGATTATGTGTGGAGGGTGGAGATCACGATTGTATTTCTAAGTGGACGTTGTAAGGATAGTTGGAGAAGAAGGAGATGATTGAATGCATTAGATGGATGGCGGAGGTTCTCGGTATAAGGTAGATTGCAGAGCTAAAAATGGCAGGTGTTGAGTGGAGGCCATAGGTGTACGTGATTGGTGAATGTTAGAAGTTATAATTAGAGGTATTAGTGGGACGCTGGCGATCATGATTAAAAGCGATATGTGGAGGGTGGAAGTGTTGGTGAAGGGAAACGGGTACTTCATGGGACTTCATGGGTATAGATGAAAAGTGTAGGATAACAGGTTGATGGGAAGTTCATGGCTGGATGTGATAGATGGAGGCTGAAAATCATGTGTGATAGGTGGAGGTCAGAAGTCATGGGTGACGCTGATAGTGGGCGTTATAAGGGATAGGTGCAGTGTCGAAGTCATGATTGGAGTCATAAGTCGAAGGGGAAAGTGACACGCGGAGTAGGAGAACTGGATTGCAGTAACAGATGGACAGTGGAGGTACTAATTAGTCGATACGCTTCACGGGTCGACATTATAGGTGGTGTGGGATGGGGTTACGAGTAAAGATGCTAGGTGGTGCGTGGAATTCATATGTGGAGGTGATAGATGTAGGCAGAAAGTGTGAACATATTTGCAGGGTCGTGGTTATGACTGTAGCAATGGAGTTTGTGTGGTTCACTTAGATAGTGTAGGAGACAGGTGGAGTGTGGAAGTCACGATTGAAGTTATAAGTGGAAGGTATAAGTGATAAGTAAAAAACGAGGTCATAATTGCAGGGAATAGGTGTTCGTTACAAGCTACGAGTGAAGGTGGTAAGTAGTAGTGAAAGTTATGGGTGAAAATTGTAAGTGGTAGGTCAATTAGCTAGAAGGACGGTGGACTTTATGGGGCGAGATAGAAAGTGGAGGTAACAGAAGAATAAGAAGGTCATAGGTCGAGGCATAGGTAAAGATTAAAATATTCAGTGGTCGAGGGTCGAGGGTCCAGGTTGTAGATGATCGGTAGTGGATAGAAATTATCGGTGAAGGTGATAGGTAGTTGGAAGACTTCATGGTTGGAAATGATCGTTAATAGGTGGTTTAGAGCTGGAAATTACAGGTGTTTAGGCGAAGCTATGGGTGTAGGTAATTGATCAATGTTAGGAGTCATGATTAGACGTAATAGTGGGAGGCTAGAGGTCGTGATTGGAGGCGATAGATAGAAGGTGGAAATGATAGGTGGAGAGTCAAGAAGATAAGGTTGGTGTAGTAAGTGGAGCATTACGTAATAAATTGGGTGATAGGTGGAGAACATACGCAGAGAATAATAATTTTAGTTGAAAGTCATAGGTAAAGGGTAGATTTTATGATTTAATCGGCCTCATTGGTCGAGATTATAGGTGATGTGAGTGAGGTGCTAATAGCTGAGAAACGGTGGAGTTTATGGGTAGATGTAGGTGGATGAAAAGGTCATGGGTCAAGGTGATAGGTAAAGGTTTGAAGTATTGAGTAGATGTATAGGGGTTATGTGTGGACGCTGGAGGAAAAAACTAGAGGCGAGGTAGATAAAGGTTGAATGGTGAAGATCACAGGTAGTTAATAGACTTCATGGTTAGAGATCATCGTGGCGAAGATAGGGAGAGTTGGCAGACGAAGGGTAGAGCTGATGGGTGAGCTATTTTTATAATAACATTTTTCAGTATCATTTATATACCATGAATTTTATGGCAGTAGGCAAATTTTAAGAATTATTATTGTTCTAACAGTCAATAAAATATGCATATATTTAAAAATTGAGATTTGAAAATCTAAAAGTTTAAAATCAATTCTTGAAATTGTTGCTGTAAATTATTTTTGTATATTACCAAAATAACAACTGAAATAATGGGGGTTGGCGAGTGGAGCGAGCAGGGGGGTACCCCCCTAGTATATATCTTACTATATTATATAGTTGTTTTGAGCCGCGCTGGAATTTAGCCCCCCCTCGCCACCCCCCTCACCACCCCTCAAAAGAACCAAGAAACGTTTCAAATGTTTGGTTATTTTTATGCGTTTTGCCCCCCCCCTCGCCCCCCTCGTCACCCCTCAGCCCCCCCCCCCCTCAGCGCCCCCTCATTATTTAGTGAAAGGATCGTGATTAGAAGCGATAGGTGGAGAATGTCCTATTGTCTACATTGAAGAATTGTTGAAGGGCAAAGACGATATATGGAGGCTGGAGGATATGACCAGAGGTCAAGACTACAGTAGATAGATAAATTATGACTTAAAGTAATAAATAGATGTCAGAGGTCACGGTTGGAAATGATAGGTGGAATCTCAAAGTTGTAAGTAAAGGCGATTGGTAGAGAGTTATATATGGTTTATAAAATAGATAAAGGGTGAAGGTCATGATTGAAAAACTTGAAGGAAGGCGAAATCATTATGATTGAAAATAATAAGTTAAAAGTGTTTAGTTGAAAGAATGTGCGGAGTCAATAACGAATGCAAGCAATAGGTGGAGGGTAGAAGGGCTAAGTACACCGTCGAGGGATCGGAGGAAGGTTAACTCGTTACGATTGGAAATTATAGTGTATGGTGCTGGCTATAGGTAGAAGTAATAGGTGGAAGTGAAGGGGTTATGTTGAAAGTTGTAGGTGGAGACATGAGATTATTTTTGACGGTGATAGGTAAAACGCGAAAATCATAGTTGGAGGTTAAAGGTAATAAGTGGATGCAAAGATGAAGTGTGGATATTCTAGGGGCATGATGCAGGGACAGATGAAGCATAAACACATTATAATTAGAAATGATTACTTGAAAGTCTTAATAATTTGCGGAAATGAAAGATGGAGGGTCAAGGGATAATGATTGAAGGTGATAAGTGACGGGTAAGAGTTCATGATTGGAGGCGATAGATGGAGATTGAAGGAATCATTTGCAGGCGATGGGTGGAAGATGTAAGTGATATAAGAAGAGCGAAAACGATAGGTAAAGTGTGGAGATGATAGATAGAGGCTGAGGGATATAATTGGAGGTGATAGGTCGAGGGTGCAGGTGATAGATAGATCATGATTTAATTTAATAAATAGATATTGAAGGTTATGGTTGGAGATGATAGAAGGAAGCTCAAAGTCGAAGGGGAACGTGACAGGTAGAGGGTTACATAGGAATCACCTGATTATAGGTTCACATAGGGTTACATAGGATTATGGGATTACATAGGATTGTGATTGGACCTAATAGTTTAGAGTATTGGCTGTAGGTACACCTAATTGGTGGAAGTGATTGGAAGCGATAGGTGGAGGTTTCAAATCATTTGTGAAGGTGATAGGAAAGACGTGAAAATCATAGGTGAAGGTTGAATGTAAGAAATGGATGCAAGAGATAACGGGTGGTTCTAGGGGTACAAGGAATGGAAGGAGCATAATAACATTATGATTGGAAATAATGGCTTGAGATTGTTGATAATATGTGAAGATAAAAGCTAGAGGGTGAGGGGTTAATGATTAAAGGCGATAAGTGAAGGTTGAAGGGATCATGATTGAAGGCGATTGTTGGAGAGTAAACTGATCATGATTGGAGGCGGTAGGTGTCAGATGTAGGTGCTAAGAGAAGGACGTAAACGATAGGTAAAGGGTAGAAACGATAGATGGTGGCTGATGGATATGTTTGGAGGTGATAGGTGGAAGCGCAAAGTCATAGGTGAATGTAATGCCTACAAATTTGGGTTCGGTTACATAGGGATTACGACATAGCTGGAAGGTAAAGGTCATGATTGAAAATATAGGAGGAGCATGATATCATTATGATTTGAAACAATAAGTTGAAGGTCTTTTACGTATTTTTCTTATTTATTATTAATAGTAAATCTAAATAGTAAAAGGAAGTAATAAATTATAAAAACAATATAAAAACACAAAGTTGAAGGTATTTTTAATAGGTGAAGGTAAGAGATGGAAATGATGAGTTTTGATTGAAGGCGATAGTAGGGTGTAGGACTACAGTTTGAGGCTAGAGGACATGATTGGAAGTGAAAAGAGGATGCTGCAGGACATGATTGTTGGCGATACGTGGAGAATACAGGACATAATTGGAGGTGATAGATCAAAAGTAGAGATCATTCATGGATGGTGGAGGTCATGATTGAATGTGAAAGGTTGATATTGGAGGGCTTAGTTGAAGGTAGTATGTAAACGGTTGGGCTAGATCTTAGGTGGAGGGTAAAAGTTAAGATGAGAGGCAATAGATGGAAGGTGTAGGTGCTAGGTGGACGGTGAAGACATAGGAGATGTAAATCGTGATGAATAGAAATAAAATGTTGAAGATGTTAGTAATAGGTAAAGATAATAGGCAGCAGTGAAGAGGTTGCGATTCATGGTGAAAGGTGCAGGCTGGAGACGATAGGTGGAGTTGGACGGCATTATTGAAAATGATAGGTGGAGGCTAGAGGACATCATTGGAGACTATAGATAGAGGGTGGAGATGATAGGTGGAGGTAATGGTAATAGTGGTGGAGGTCATGATTGAAAATGATAGGTTGATGTGGAAGTTGTGATTGGAGGTGATGTGTGAGGGCTTGAGGTTATAGGTGCAGGAGATAGGTAGAGTATGTTAAGTGGGTAGTGTATGTCATGGGTCGATATGATAAGTGGTTATCATGTGAGATGGGATCAGATCATAGGTGGAAATGAATGGCAAACTGTGGAGGTCAGAGTTCAAGGTGATGAGTGGAGGGTGATGGATATATTTTGAGGTAATAGGTGCAGGGTGAAGATGATGATTGGAGATAATAGGTGGAGAGTGGAAGGTAATAGGTGGAAGTGAAAGGAGTCACAATTGAAATCGATGAGTGGAGGTAATAAAAGTTATTTGGAGGAAATAAGTGGAGGCTGGAGGTGATAGGTGAACGGTGAAGTCGTAGGAGGAGGGGTAAATCGTTATTATTAGAAGCAATTGATTGAGGATGTTAGCCAGCAGGGAAAGGCGGATTGTAAAGATCAGGATTCACGGTGGTAAGGGAAGATGAAGGACGGCATTGAAGATAATAGGTGCAGGGCGAAGGTCATGGTTGAAGGTAAAAGGCAGAGCATGGAAGTAATTGGTGTAAATGGAAGGAGTTATGACTGGAGGCGATGGGGGTAAAGGCGGTAGGTGGAGGCGATAGGTGAATACTGCGGATCATAATTAATTATTGAATTGATTTAAAATCAAAAGTTTAAATTATATTTTTGATAATATTAACGTAAAAATTTTACAACTATATCTGCATATATATATATATATATATATATATATATATATATAAATGCAAACTTAGAAGGCGAAGTGATGGGGGTTGGCGAGCGGAGCGAGCAGGGAGGTACCCCCTAGTATATATATATATATATTGGTTTCTATCAAATTTTTTTTAAATTTATTATGAATCAAAATTCAATTACTGGAAGGTCCAGAGCTAAACCTGTTTTTGAAATATTAAATATATTTTAACTCCAATAAATTTAATTACGGCGAATTGTTTCTTCCAGTTTCTGATTGTGGATCTTCTCAAGCACTCTATTAAATTGGCTTAAATAATTAATGCAAAATACACTAATATAAAGATGAGGAAAACCTCTTAGTGTCACGGAACGTGTCAACACGGTTGACAGTTGAATAACGTAATCTTTCTAATTCCTAAAACTAGTAACAGAAGATTGATAGTGAACCCTTTTAAGTCAAGTTGTTAATATAATATGGCGATGAATATTGCTTTGGTCCTTGCTACACTTAGCTTGAAATGATTAACAGCAGTCCAATTTATTAGCAGGGTACAGCTGGACAGGATAATTGGCACTAATAGTGTTTTTGCATGTTGTCTTAAGGAATTAAACAGATTTTTGCCCACGTTGTTGAGTGGGCTGGGGGAAAAAGTGGTCACGGCTCGTTTTTATAGGATCAAATCATAAAAAATGAAAAAGAAAAATTAGGAAATGATCCTTATTTTATCTAACGCGATTCGCTTATGAGACAAACACTGAGTACATTTTTACTTTACTACGTAGCTGCATAATCTACTATTAATATGAAAATGAGCTTAGATGATCGATAAAAATATTTTGGGTGAGGGGAGGTAGGTTTCAAAAAATCGTCTGCACAATTTGTCAGAAAATCCATGTGTCAGCATTCTCAATAGTACGCTAGCGTGAAAGTTTTTAGAAAATCCATATGTCAGAATTTTCAGTGGCTATCCGAGTGAAGAAAAACCGTGGCCACTTTTTTCATTACCTCATTGTGCAATGTCGATGAAAATGAGAGTGGTATATAGTTTCTACAGCCAAAGCTTTAGAGTTAACTGATATCGTTGCAGAATGAATTATAAATATGAAGGTCATCTACATACATTGTAGGCGAGGTGTATGAATTAAGACAGATTGATGTGATTGACGTAAATCCTAAACACTCATGGGTTATTGATTTTATACTCTAAACTCTAAATCTTAGTCCCTAAAAATATATATAATAATTCTAAGCTGATATCCTAATTCATAAACTCATAAACAAGTAAATAAAAAAAAGAGAATGCAAATTATAATATTTACATCTATAAAGTACTAAAATTATTCTTCCAACTTCATATAAATCTTCATTCATTTATAGGAGGGACGGAAAGGGCGATTGAGGGTAGGGGTCGGGATGGTTAGATTCTGAGGTTATCGCTGTACAAGATTTAGACATACACATTATATTTTTTAAGTTATAATACATAATTGTAATAGATGCAGTAGTTACAAAAAATGCATGGAAAATATGAGATTAAGGATAAAAAGATAAGAAGGATTTGAAAAGTAGTAAGAAAATGAACAGAAGGCAAAAGAGAAGACGTAAACTCTCCCTAATTAATGGTCTCTGATAACAGAATCTACGATTGTTAACAAGCTTTGAAGCTTCTAAACTTGCCGTGACGGAACATAGAGTCAGAAAGTTTATTTCTTAGTCATCGTTTTAGTGGAATAAGGCTGAATATCCAGAGGCGTCACATCCTCTCTGACAGGCAATGTGGTAACGTGGAAGTAAAAAATGTTCCATAGAAGACAGTCAGGAAAGCATTTTAAACGATCGGTGGTAATTAACTTTAAAACAGACAAGCTGATGCCTAGAAGGTGAAATGTGCTCATTCTTCCTTAAGCGATAGATATACTAAATACCTGTATTGCGAAGTCTTTACACTTAGTTATTTTATACAATGATCGGATAAAGTAGCGTGTAAATTACATTTTTACGTAGTTTAAGGTTTCTGCTCTTTCTAAAAAAATACAATCGGAGGAGAGCTGAAGAGGGTAAGGGGGTGATGAGGTTGGCAAGAGCCAAAAAATAAAGATTTGTTGAAACAATATGAGGTTAGAGAAGGGTTCAATGAGGAAGACATTATGGGTGTGCGTGCGTGCGTGCGCGTGCGTGTGTTAATAATAGCACTTGTTTACATCCAATTTATATACTAAAATTAGTAAAACTGAGATTTTGGATTTTGGATTTTGGACTTCGACAACTAAAAAATTAATGAAACTAGCTTTTTATGAGAACAAATTACTTGTAAACTTTTAGACTGAGTTTGAAACATTAAAACCACTTAAAAAATCAAAATATCACTTGTCCAAATCAAAGAATTGGATTTTCTATTGCAAAAAAATTTATTTAAGTAATAAAAAAAATTTTAAGACAAAAGGTATTGTTGAGATTTTTCTTAATACCGCTTTGTTTCTACGCTAAAAATTGATGAAAATGTCAAATTTTAATAATAAATTTTATCGATTTTGGGAATTGCAAGAATTTAAACCTACAGTGGCGGGAGGGGGGTGCTAAATATTCTTAATAAATATTTTTCAAAAGCATTTACTAAATTTTTGAAGTAGTTGATTACAAGGTAATTTAAGTTTGAAAATCTAATTGAATTGTTTAAAGATGTATTTTCATACATACGTATTTGTTTCTGATAGTGTGTGTAGTCTAGCTAGAATCTAGCTATCACAATATAGAAAAATCTGGTTTTTGATTTAGTAGTTCCTCAAAGTCAAAATAAAGTTTTAATGTCAAAGTTTATCATTGGTATAGCTAAATTTTCAAGATATAATATTTAAAAAAGAGTCTATATAATGAGTTATTATCGAAACTGTAGCCGAGAAAGCCGGAACAATAACAGTGTCCGTTTCCTTGTTTCTCGCTTCTCCTTCCCCCGCACGAGATTGGCCGGGGAAGAAAATAATATTCGATCTATCGGCTGTTGTGCTCCTCTATATTTTCCTGAAGAGGGTGATAGTGCTCACCGAAACGTCGAGTAAAAGGAAAAATAGTCTAAATTAATTTTTACCTTTTTTTCCGACACTTACCTCGGAGAGATCTATGAACTCTTTCTTAAATATTAAAAAAACACCGAGGGATAGCCTTTGAATATTGTGTTATACACATATTCACACATACTTTTCAAGATATAGTCAGTTCAGTACAGTCAGCCGAGCATGGGTATGTGTTTGTATTAGTGTAATCATAAATATGTGTATGCATACGTAATATATTACCATTTGCTGTGGAAGTACGACTACTATTTAGTCCTTCTTTTTGTTGGTCATCTTTCTGTTTCTTATTTACAGCTTCAATACTCATTTCTTTTTTCTCATTCTTAAGTTTTTCCTCTCTCTCTTTTTGTTTTTGTTGGATGATCTCCGTTTCCTTTGGTGCTGAAATTTGGTAATTGATTTATTCCATGCTATTTAATGTAGTAGTAAAATACGTATACAAAAGTAATACACAAATGCTAATAACACATATACATTTCCAAAAACTGATAATATAATCCTGCATCTCGATATGTGTATTAAGGAGACTTACTCCTTATAAGATCTAAAAAAATTTTTTTTAATTTATAGCAGTAGGTAATGTTTTTCAGTCAAAAAGACATTATTATTTAAGTATCAAAATACTCCATTTTTCAGATTTGCTGGTCTAATTTTGATACATTTTTTTAGATAAAAAATATTCTTGGAGTTCAAGTCAAAAGTCCTACGTTCGCGTGAGAATGACACATTTTACAAACATTTTCCAATTGGTTTCATATCCCTAAACCATTTTGTTGATCTGGAATATTGCGAACAATGAAAATTTTATGTATCATTATTTGCATCGTAACTATGGTTTCGAAGGTACAAATATGGATTTTTATAGCTTAAATTAAAGGTAATAATGTCAGCTTTTAGCTAAAAATATTGCCTACTCCTTTGTGTTAAATTATAATACTTTATAAATACTATTAATTCTTAGGTTTTATAAAGCTAAAAAACAACTCTAGTACCAGAAAAAAAGCACTCAAATAAGTTGATCATCAAGGACACGCAGTAGCTCATAAATAAAGGGAAAATCTAAAAACGACATTTTTAACTTGGTGCAGATGATTTCTCAAAAACATCTGAGCGTATTGTCTTCAAATTTTAACACAATATTTAGCTCTATCATGGCTATCACGACATGTGCAGTGTACAAAAGAGAGAACGCGAAGGTTGAAACGAGTGCGTTTCTATGTTTGTGTGTGCGTCCGTGCGTGCGTGTGTGTGTATGTGCGTGCGTGCGTGCGTGCGTGCGTGCGTGTGTGTGTGTGTATGTGTGGGTGTGTGTGAAAGAGAGAGAGAGAGAGAGAGAGAGAGAGAGAAATTTTTCTGTACCATGGATTATAACCCTATTTGGCGCTATTTGTGTATAGAACGTTATACAAAACCTCTCGCATCCTCTTTGACAGGCCATGTGGTAATGTGGTTCAGTTTTGATTTTCAGTTTTCATCGTCAACCCATGAGAAAATAGGTGAAGTACGGTAAGTAGGTGAATACACAGAAGCGGCTGAGCCGCGTACGAGAACCGAGGCGAGAGTGAGTGCGTGTTTGGTATGAGAAAGTGTATGAGTAGAGCAGGGCGAAACTTATATTGACGAAGCAAGAAAGTAAAGTTGAACTGTGAAGGAGAGAGCTATTTTCGGAGAATCCCCTGTTGTGAACTCGCGTAGAAGAATGAGTCTGTGCTGATTTCCTTCGAGATTACCTATATCGAGCAGAGATATTTTTATTAATTATAGTGCGTGGTTTTGGGTCTTGTGTGCGAGAACGCGAATTTTCCTATAAGTCATCCTGTCATACTTTAACAAAAAGATAGTTTTTTCTATGCTTAGTTAATACTAAGCTTCATGATAACGAAAAGATCTATAGTAGGAAAAGTTATTCGATTCTGAGGGCTATTAGCTCCTGTAGTCATGAACGCTAAGATTTTTTGTCATTGCTTGATGAATTATAGAATTGGACAAAGATGAATTCATTAACAATGGTTTGATCTTTAACTAATTTTGCTTTTGAATAGTTCTACACTCCTTCTTTATTTCCGTATTAAAATTTTTTGGCTTATTATAGCAGATTTATATCATAACTCATGCCTCTGGCAAAAAGCTATTTTTGTGGCAGTAAAAATTTGAGCGACCTTTCTTTAGCATTGAGAAGTTCGTCATTTATTGCTTAACTGATTACTCCGATACTATAACTTCGGAAAAAAATATATCAAGAAGTTTTAGCTTCGCTGAAAGGACCTTTCAAAGCCTAAATTTGACACTTCTTCAATTTCAGACATTCTCAAAGAAATTTTAGTTTGTTTCTCCAACTAAATACTGTAGAATACTATGAATCATTTGTAAAATATTTAAGGAGGTTCTACACTAACTATGCGAGTCAAAACAAAACTCTCTTGTTTTGATTTGCGTGGTACGTGGAATACGCTATATCTATATATGTGATGCGAGCGTGACTTTTCCAATGTTTTAAATTTATTGTTAAATATACAAGTATCCTTGGAAATTTTTATGAATTAATACATATTCATCAGATATTTCTCTATTATGTAAAAAGTTCATAATCCAATCTTGGCATCAATCACTTTGCAATATGAAGTTAAGTAGGTTAGGAATGCATTTTTCCATACGAGCCTGTGTTAACAAGAGTAAAATTGAAAATTTATTTCTCCAATTCTAAGTACCCTAGCGATCTGAAATTTTACGACAGGGTTTTTGGAACATCAAATAACTTATATACATTTTTTTTTTAATTTTCTTGGTGTTATTTTTATTTACTGTAGAATCTCCTGAAGTGATAACTGCACCAAAATAAATCGATTGTCAAGGAAAGGCTATATCTTACACTGGAATAAGCAAGATTTTGGCCACAACAATCATCCAACTGCTAATCTAGTTAGCCGGTAAACATAATTTCGTTTTTAATTTAGCTTAAATTGTCCAGAATCGTAGAAAAATACTTACGGAGTAAAAAAAGGTTAGGGTCATCAAAGTATAATCGTCAAAGTTGATGATTTTTGCATAAAAATTACCATAAGCCCATTAATCCACAAACACGTAAATCTTTAAATCCATGAACCACAAAACTCAAGTCCTGACCTCACAAACTCGGAAGGCCTTAAATCCACGAATACTTACACCCATAGAATCTGAATCCCATTATCTTTTAAATACATGTACCTTTAAATTCATGAACCTTTAAATCCATGAAGCTTTAAATCTATAATAATTGGTTATACCCAACACAATATGGTATCCCAAGTAAAACAAGCCTCTCATCAACAGGCCCACTTCGACGCTACGACGGAGTAGGATTCGCAGACAAAAATTCCAACACAAAAATCTATATGTCGCGTACGGTATCGAGGACATTGTCTCGTGAACGAAAGCCAAACCGGTCGATAAAACCTTCGAAGGCTACAAGACTAGGATTAAGAACGATGCCAAGGCCAAGTTCTTCATGTCGTTCGCGTTGGAGTCTGCCCAACTCAGTGACGTACTCAACCGTACAACCGCGAAGGAGATTTTGTAAAAACTGAATGTGATTCATGAGCATAAATCAGCGACGTACAAGTTATTATTAACAAAAAGGTTTGATGAATAGAGAATGAGTCCAACGGACTCCACGGCGATGCATGTTACGAAGGTGTATAACATGGCCTACCAGCTTCTAGACCTAGGAAAAACAGTGACAGACCTAGTCATCATCGCCAAAACTCTCGCTAGTCTACATTCATAATTCAAGAACTACAGAAGAGCCTGAAATAATTTTGGAACGGCTTCTCAAAGAATTTTTCTTGGAAAACGATTTCGAAGAAGTGACCAACCTAATGGCAACAACGGCAATCGGTAAGAAAGATGGCGGCGGAAAATTAAGTGACATATTTTATACCGCAAGAATGTGCTCAGAAATATAGTGAAAAGGGTGAGGACAAGCACATTCGTAACTACAAGCTAGTAGCAACACAGACGGAGGACAGCCGTATACTCATACACTCAAAAGTCAATCACAGAATAAACAAAGCGATGATTAAGTGCTGACATATCAGAGAGCTCGATTGGCAATAACGGTGAGTGCCAAGTTCGAGGCGAAAGAACCATAATCATCAAACTACTGGTCGAAGGTGAGTGCTAACTAGGTCGATTGGAAAATGTCTTAAATTGATTGATGTGTTAAAATGTTTTAATGTCAAGAAGAATCTCCTCTCTGTTGGAACATGTACGAGAAAAGGGTTTAGGTTCAAAGAAAATGCCGTACTATTTTTCATGAAGAGTGAGGTTTATGCATTTGGTATTTTGCAAAATAATAACCTGTACAGAAAATTTCTACGAACATTAATGCGAACCGGTAATACTCACATGAACGTCTCAGAGATGAGTCTCAAGTGTTGATACAAACGTCACGGCCATGTCAATACAAGTGCTCTAAAGCTACTGGCCGAACTCAAGCTGGAAAGGCACAGAGACTGCCGTTCAAGAAACAAGAAAATGGAAGAATCACAAAGCTCGATGAAATGATTCATAATGACGTCTGCGGTCCGATATCTGAGACTTTCTTAGGCGGTTCGTGTTTCTACGTGATCTCCATGAACGAGGCCTAGAGCTACCACTATGTATATTTATTCAGACATAAATCAAATATGTTCGAACATTTCAAGAAGAATGAACAAGTTGAGTCCTCGCATTAGTGAACGCAGACATATTAAATTACATGAAGACGAAGGAATTAAATTCGAGACGCCTGCACCAGAACGGCAAGATACGCCATACGCCCGAACAGAACGGCAAGATGGAAAGAAATAATTTTATAGTCGTCGAGTGTACGCGAACCATGCTCCTTGTCTAGGACCTGCCTCGCTCGGTTTCAGCAGAAGCTGTAAACAAAGCTGTTTACTTGTTGAACCGAGTGTCCATTCCTGAAGGCACCGGAGAGACACTCTACGAAGCTTGGACTGAAAATTTCCAAAACTGTACCGTATAAAGATCTTCGGAGTCGAACTCGTCGGCTGCGAGTCAAGAAACTAGAAACTGTACAATACAGTCATAAAGAGGATGATGGTCTTAAAAAATATAGTCCCCTCACGGAGATTATGGAAATAGGCAGTTCCGATCTGCTCCGACAACGAAGAGCCATTCAAACTATTTGACATTGCACGTTAATCAAATGGAGTTCATCCGGCATCAAGAAGAGAGAATGAATCTTCTAAAATGGATTTCGTACCTCCCCAACTCGTGGATGATTCACTAGTTCCTGAGCTATTCAAAGAAGGAGCGAAAGCTACAGAGCCATAGAATAACCAGGCGCAAGCCGTAAAACTTCGATCGAAGCACATCGACGTTCGCTATCACTTTCTGCGCGAGAGTGATAGCGAACGGCGATCAAATTTCTTTCAAATATATTCCTTCCAAACTACAGAAAGGAGATATCTCACTAAGGCTCTATCGAGAGATCAATTTATGTTTCTATATATAAAGCTTTATTGTACGCTGAGTACTGCAGAGCCATGCACACTTGGCCAATTAAGGGTCCTGCCACCACACGTTCATATCCCTCATCCCCTATCTATCGTCTACACAATTTACCTATCGTTTCCGCTCTTCTCCTATGACCTACATCTTCCACCTATCGCCTCCAATCATGATTCCTTCAATCTCCATCTATCGCTTCTAATCATGAGCCCTTCACTATTCACTTATCACCTACAACTGTTATCCCTTCACCCTCCTGCTTTCATCTAAGCATATTATCAACACTCTCAAGTAATCATTTCCAATCATAATGTTTTCATGCTCCTTGCATCCCTCATGCCCCTAGAAACTACAGCCTTCACCACTTGCATCAACTTATTACCTTCAAACGTCACCTATCATTTTGACGTCTTATCTATCACCTTCACAAAATGATCTGCAGCCTCCACCAATCACTTCCAATCATGACTCATTAACTTCTACCTATTACGGCTATCTATATAGGCCACACATTAAACTATCATTTCCAATCATAACCCTATGTAATGCTATGTAACCCTATAACCCTATAACCCTGTAACTCAATGCAATTCCTATGTGACTCTCTACATATCACCTTCACCTACGATATTGAGCTTTCACATATCATCTCCAAATATAACCTCCAAGATCTACCTATTACATCAAGTCATGATCCGCCTATCATCTGCACCCTCGACCTATCACCTCCAATCATATCCTTTAGCCCACATCTATCATCTCAACCCTTTACCTATTGTTTCCGCTCTTATCTTATCACTTACATCCTCCACCTATCGGCTCCAATCATGATTCCTTCAATCTCGATCTATATTATCTCCGCATATTAACAAATCCTTCAAGTAATTATTTCCAATCATAATGTTTTTATTCTCTTTCTATCCCTCCATCATAACTCTAGAAATCCCATCCTTCAGCTCTTGATCTACTTATTACCTTCAAGCTCCACCTATGATATTTTACCTATCACGGTAACAAATAATCTCTTGCCTCCACCTATGATTTGAAAAAAGTAAAGAGTTTAATTCGTAATGAATCAGGGGGTGGTTCGTTATGGGGCGTTAGGTAGTGGGAGGGGGGTGAAGGAGGGGGTGGAATACGTAAAAATTGCTAAACTTTTGAAACATTTCTTGGTTATTTCTGGCGGATGAGGGGGGCAGGAGGGGGGGGGGGAGGAAATTCCAGCGCGGCTCAAATCAACTAAATAATATAGAAAGATATATAAATATACATATTGTAGGGGGGTACCCCCGTGTTCGCTCCGCTCGGCAACCCCCATAGTTTCAATTTTTAATTTTTCGCAGACCTTCAACTTAACCATAACCTCCAACATCCACCTATTGCATTAAGTCATGATGCGCCTATGACCTGTACCCTCGACCTATCACCTCCAATCACATACCTCAAGCTCCACCGATCGTCTCCACCCTTTAACTACCGTTTCCGCCCTCCACCTATCGTCTCCAATGATTCCTTCAATCTCCATCTATCGCTTCGAATCATGAGCCCTTAACCCCCCTCCCCTTTACTTATCGCCTTCAATCATTATCCCATTACTCTCCATCTTTTATCTCCGCATATTATCAAATCCCTCTCGTAATCATTTCCAATCATAATGTTTTTATGCTCCTTCTACCTTCACGTTTTACCTATCACCGTCACAAATAATCCCGTGCCTCCACCTATGACTTACAACATAACCCTTTCACTTCTACCTGTTACCTCTACCTATACCCAAAACCCTAAACTATAATTTCTAATCGTAATGATTTTACCTTCCTCCTATCCCTCCACGGTGTACCCTCCACCTATTGCTTCCATTCGTGACCTTCACCTTATAACTATGTCCTTCAACCTCTACATACGACCTCGACCTATCACCGCCACCCGTAACTTTGACCCTCTACCTATTGCCTTTAATTATGTCTTCCAGCCTCCACATATTGCTTTTAATTGTATCCCATCTCCCTATGGTCTCCAGCCTCCACCTATAGTCCCATCCTCCACCTTTCACCTTCCACTTATGGCCTTCAATCAAGATTCAAACACTGCAAACAATGAGGGGCGGGAGGGGGTGAGGGGGGATCTGTAAAAATAACTAAATTTTTTATACGTTTCTTAGTCATTTTGAGGGGGGTGATGGGGGGGGCTGAGGGGGATGGATCAAATTTCGGCTCAGTTCACTACAACTATATAATATAGTAAGGTATATAGACGCAAACTCATTTTATAAATTTTTGGGACTTTGAATAATTTTGATCACTACGAGTCCACAAGTGCCAGCGCATTTCGACGCGATTTAATAAAGTGAATTCAGTGTTACCTCAACCAGCTACTCTTCATTTCTACAATAAAACCCCTCATTCAACCAAGCGCGATCAAATATGCCTTTGAGATGATAGAACCTGTTACCCCTGTCGATAACCCACGGAAGGACCGTTACAACTTAGTTGTCATATCGATAGTCTCTCCTTTGTCAGACACTCACTAGTTACGCCCGACCGCCGTAACTATTATCCAAAATAAAATTGTGGTCTGTATCCGTATGGAAGTAATTTTTACAATTCACTTGCCCGATTCAAATCTTTCGTTAACATACAATTCTAGAAGATTTACACTTCACGAGCACCATAAAATGATGGAAAGCTGCCAGCAGCTTACAACGACCTCTCATGTTCCTGCTGAATAAACATTGATAGTACAACATCCAAGTGAGTTAAATTTTGATAAGCCCGAAAATTAGTATGTATGGATCAAAAGGTTCAAACAGTACATGTTGGTGACCAGTCCTTCTTAAAAATGAGAAAAAGAAAAGGTAGATGTCTTATGCTTCTCTTCAAACAAATCTTTCATGGTACAACCGTGGAGACTACACTAAAGGCTGCGGTAACAGAGGAATTTATGAAAGACTTTTCAATTCAATTCTCGGATTAACTAGCCAGAAGATGTGCAATTACGATGCGTTACGAGACGAATTATTCTGAGACCAAATAGTAACAGGACAGGAGTAAGTACGCATTTCAAAAACTTTAGAAAGGTTGTAAGTCGGTGCAGATGTTACATAAAAAAAAACATCACAATGGCACAGTAAACTGAGATTTAGTCCAAAGAAATTTGCGAAAAGAAATCACCGAACAAGAAGAAATAATTGCTATCAAAACAAAATAAAGTCAAGAGTCAATTTTCAAGAACGGCGAATAAAGACTTATGAAGTTGTGTTATTTCCCCTTTAATCACAGTAGCAATTGTTTTTAACTATAGTTCCAAAGAATTTTTTTAGTTTTTTTATGTCGAATTATTTTAACCCATTACCGCCCAAACGAATAAAATTTTAACGTTGACTTCGACGGCCCATTATTTTAAAACAAACAAGAGACTTCTATCTCAAGGTACATATATTACTTTTCGAGGTGGCTCTTTCGATTGGTGGTGTTAAAAATTTCTAAAAGTAAAGTTCAACACGTTTATGACATTAAAAGTTGCCTAGATATTCGAAACATTGTTAAAATTAGGTTTGAAAAAAAAATCAAAATGCAAAAATTGCATTTTTTTAATATTTTTTGAAAAATAATAGGTTAAACTTTACTTTTAGAAATTTTTGACACCACCAATTGAAAGAGTGACCTTGAAAACAGTAATATATGTACCTTCAGTTAGAAGTCCTTTCATTGTTTTAAAATAATGGTCCGTCCAAGTGAACGTCAAAATTTTGTTCGTTTGGGCGCTAATATGGGTTAATGTATTATTTATTTATATTTTTAATTTTTTTTCTCCAAAAAAAACTTTTTTTAAAATTCCAAAGAAAAAAAATACACCTGACATTTAATCAAAAAACACTCCAATTTTTTCAGTTTTTTGAATTATGATCCTTCGACTTTTTGAAAAATTTTTATATATCTATATAACCTCAGACTAAACTGTTAAATTAAAAAATAAATTTTGAATTGGCTATTATTTATTTTATTAAAAAATTTTCAATCTAACAATCAGTTTTTTCAAGTTCTGATATCAGGATCATCTTCTAAAAATGTGTTGAGCTTTTAAAAAAATTTTAAAGCAAAGAAAAATTTTCAGACCAATATTTTTTAAGAAATAGCACATTTTTCTACGAAAAGATTTCTGTTTCAAATAATCCAAAAACAAAGAATGTACCTATTCTTGTAATGTTAAAGGGTTTAAATCTTTTTTTATAGTCAAAAATTGCCTAGGTATATTTAACCATAACTTATATAGTCATAATGAAATTGAAAACATATTTAATAACATTTCTAATTTTCCACTATAATGACTTTAAACATCCATATGTATGTAAATATAGTAATACTAGAAATAAGTTTAATTATTCCTAAGTGTAAGCAAATTGTTAGCGATAAGACATGTTACATATTTGCAATAACATTGTGCAATACATTGTGTGTACAATAGGTTAGTAAAAACTTTGAAAATGCTACATGATGGTAATTATCATAACTTGAAAGTAGTCTAACAGATTGATAACGAACAATGTACACAAAATTTTATTCATCAGTTATTTTTTCTTTTTGTAACTATAATTTTAATTTTAGTTTCATTCATGTAAAAATTCTTGTTCGCGGTCAGTAGGTAATAATCGTTTTATCTTTTGTGAGATATGTTCATACACTTATTATATATGTATACATTATTTTATACTAACAATAAAATAAAAATAAATAAGTGAAAATCATACCAAATTCTTGAGTAGTTATTCCTTGATCATCAGGTGATGCCATCGTAATGGCTTTTTGACTTTCCAATGTATGTGACATAACCTCATTCACTTCACTGGAATTGATTGCATCAAAATTTACAGATTTATTTTGATCATTTGCTGTAAGTTAAAAATGAATATTAAATGTTTGTAAAATAAATATATTAGCAAATAAATAACTAAAGTTGTTTTACCATTCAAAAGATTAGTTTCTCTGCAACTCAAAAGATTTGATTTTATCTTTTCTACTTTCTCATTTGTAGTAGTTTTACGCTTTTTTTTGTCAACTTTTGACTCATCATCAAAAAATTTATGTACTTTTGCTCTCCTTTGTTTACGAGTTTTTTTACTTTCTAATGCAACAGAATTAAGAGATTTGTTGTACACGGAAACATCAACTTTTGCATACTCCATGAATTCATTTGCTTCTTTCATATTATCTAAAATGAAAATTATACTTGTTTTTACATTCATTCATTTATTTATTTATTTATTTAATAGTACACTACCAAACTCAAGCATTGATTAGTTTTAAGTTTTTCTGACAGTGAACTATCGCAACCATAAAAACAGAATTCTTAATTAAATTCATGAATTTTTAAGATCATGATATGTTAAACCCATAACCCCTTTTTTTAATAGGCCATGAAACTAATACCTAAAACCCATGAATCATATACTCTATAACCTATGCATTCATGAATTCATAAGCCCTTAAGCCCATAAAATTTTAAACTTGTGACCCATTTCTAGCTTAACTTGATCAATAAAATTTTTTTAAATGAAAAGTTGATGAAAAAAATTATTACTAAAATAACTCATTAAAACAATTATATTTAATATTTACTGCAATTATTAATAGAATAGTTGCTGTTTAAAAAAGTCGATAAGATTCAACAAGTCTTGATGTGTATATACGATACAAATTCAATCCTATGACTTATTTATATTTCCACTTACCACTACTTTTTTTTGCAACTTGAGTACCATATTCATATAATAATTCATATACTACTCTATGTAATGTATATATGTACATGAGACATACTTGAAGTTCAAGAAAAATTAATTTGGTATAATGAAGTACTATCTCTCTAACCTTATAAATCCTGTATATTAAATCTGGATTTTCATCATGTATCGTATTATTTGCAAAGTACTCTGGTTGCAAAATAGATCATGGTAAATGTCTAAGTGTAAATAATGCATAGGATTAAATTTAGATCATGTATACACACCGAGAATTACAGAATTCTTTTGAATTTTTTAAACTACGAGACTTATGAATAATTGTAGTAAACATCAAATATAATTTTTTTAATAAAAGTCACTTTTTTAATCATACTTTATTTTACCAAATTTTTTTACGACCACAACTAATATACATTAGCAGCATACTAATCTTATAAACTATCATAAATGTTAAAATTTCATCTCAAACAAATGTCTAGTTCACTAACGTATTCTCACACAAAATATTCACATGCGTCTACAAAATTTGAAACTTAATACTATTTATTGAATTTTAAACTTATAAAATTGGAGATTTGAGACTTTTTATAATATTTTTATTATTTACCTGCATAGCAATAAAATTGTTGGATATCATATTGTAGCCAAGAAGAATCTGGTTGTACATTTGACTTTATAGCTTTCAGAATGTCCTTCTTCATTAAACTAGGAACTGTGCATTTGAGTCCATCACTATCTCCTCTTTTTATCCATGAAGATAAAATGACTCTGAGAACTGCATTAAGCTTAATGACTGCAAAAGGTTTCTCTTGCTCAGTCATTATAGAGCTAGGCTACAAAGTCTTTGTAAATATTTTTAATCTATCGTATAAAGAAATTTGTTTGACAAAATATGACGGATAACTATTTACTATAAATTACTAAAACGTGTGTGACATTTATAAATATAATTAAGTGTACACGAAGCTGGCAAAACGTTTACTTTCTTGGGGTTAGGACAGAGGTGAAAAACGAGTTACCATTCAAACAACCTGATATTGTCATCAATGGTTGGAAGCTTTACACTCCGAAATTTGCCGCGTTCTATTCAAAGTTCTAATTGATTTCTAGTATATACGTACTTTTAAATAATTTATTTATTTATTTAATTCGAAACTTTTTGGTCTAATTTTGTATTTAAAAATTATATCCTAGTTTATTTTAAAAACTGGAATTTGAAAATAAAAATATTAAGTTTGAAATAAATTTTTGAAATTATTGCTGAATATAGCTTATATGTAAAAATTGTTATAAATATTATTTATAAATTTTATGTTATAATTATAAAATAAATTAATTTAGGCTGCATAATAAAATAATTAACTCAAATGATAGAGATATATATTCATAGCAGATATTTTTGTTGCTAGTTCACCTTTATTTCGCGGCATTATTTAAATTATTTCAGTAACGTTTAAACAATTTCTTTACATTTTTTCCAATACTGATGAAATACTAACACGTATACATTATAATTGATTATAGTCGATATGGGTCTCGGAATTGCAAAGAATAGTTTCATTTTCGCAATTTTTCCTAGAATAATCGAAAGAACTAAATTAAATTTAATTCATCGATTTTTTTGTTTGAAAAAATATTTTTAACTAGGACAGTGCGAATATGGACATTACTTCTATAAATTTGTATATTAAAAAAATATTTAAATCTGACTAGCTGGAAGAACACGATACATATTTGAATTTTTCAATTTCGCAATTATGAAAAAGGTAATATTTTTGTTTATTTATTACATTTTTTTATATTTTATATTCAATTAAATACAATAAACCTAGATTTAAGTTTATTTATTTTTTGCTCATAAAGCAACAACAGTTTTAAAATTTGCAAATCCATGAAATATTTTAATTTTGGAAATAATGTGAACAACAGAAGCCGCATCTCAAATGTCAGTATATGTATTTATGTGTATGTATGTGTATATATGTGAATGTATGTCGTAAGCGGGGTAATTTTAACCGCATGAGTGGCGGTCATCAGGTAGGTCGATCGTCGGGAACATTTATTTTGTTCAGTAGTAGAGGTATATTGGCAGCATTACTGGCGTTACTGGCCAGTAAATTCAAAATAACAATTCAAAAATGTAAGTTTCAAAATCGACTTCTGAAATTCAAATTAATCCTATTACCAAGAATTAACCCATTATAAAGTCCTAAATTGCAAAAATTTCATTCTTACATTTGAGCTTGAATAATTTAATGAAAGCAATGAAAAGTTTATTGGGGAATAGGGGTATGCTCTACACAATGCAATAGTAAAGAAATTTTTAAAATTAATTTTTAATTAATAATTAACGATTTAAAAAAAAATTCGTTTTTTAGCATTTTTTTTTAACCGGAATGTAAAGGGGGAAGGAATTTTATTTTTAGTATCGCAAATATACACAAAAGTGCACAAAATATCTTAGCTTTTTAAATTGGTTGAGCTTTTTTGTCTTTGATTTTTTTTAACAAAATGGCGGCGGTTTTTGTGAAACAGCATCACGTTACACTACATGATTTTTTTGAATGTCATACATTTTTCTCTCTATAAGAATGAACTTTACAAAAAAAGTACTCAGAATCATTCAAGGAACACGCACAGTTTTTTCCAAAAATTCTTTAGCCATTTTTAATTTTTCAAAAATTGTGAAAAATGAAAAAATTCAAAATTTGGTCTAAACTTTTCGAAAAAAATGCGTATTTTTTGAGAAATTTTAAGCATTTTTTATTCTACAACATTTTTTCATTAATGTCATATTTCTCAAAAAAAAATCATGAAGTTTAACATCAAGCTGTTTCATAAAAACCGCCGCCATTTTGTTAAAAAAAATCATAGATAAAAAAGCTTGACCTATATAAAAAGCTCAGATATTTTGTGCACTTTTGTGCATATGTGCAACATTAAAAACAAAATCCCTTCCCCCTCAAAATTCGGATTGAAAAGAAAAAAACCCTTAAAAAAATGATTTTTTTATTTTAATTCGTTAATTATTAAATAAAAATCAATTTTAAAAAATTTTTTAACGATTGTATCGTATAGAACACACTCAAAAATAGTAGGAATGATTATTCTCCAATACATTTTTTGTTGTTTTCATCAAATTATTCAAGCTCAAATATAAGAATTAAATTTTTGCAATTTGGATTAATGGGTTAAAGTATAATTCTCAAAATCATTTGGGATACGGCGCCTGGGGCAAAAAATAAAAATTGCATAAACTTAATTGAAAACATGAGAAAAATATATACATGCTTAATATAGCGTTCATATGCGTAGAAGCTGCTTCGCTGGATAAAGTAGATACGAGATCAATTAATATATCCATCATATCCACCAATACACAAATCAGCTGATTTATCTATTGGTAATGGTAGATTGAGGCATGGATGTAAGAAAATAATTATGAAAGAATATATCGTCGCTTCGGTTAGAGTGTTACAATAAATTGAAGCTACTGCAACGTATCGTAAACTTTGTATGTGGATAAAAGTAAAAATTTACCTAAGTTTAGATAAGTTTATATTATTTGCAGATATTGAATATAGCAATGAATTTAAGTCTATTTTGAAGTTGCTAACATTTATTGAAGCGACGATATGGTTTTACAATATTTTCTTAGCATTAAAGCCGTATTTGTTTACGCGTTATACCCAAAAGCGAGTTTTTCGAATGACATCGTGCACATAATTAACACCGTTTACTCATCGATGCCAAACTGACTGATAGTGCATCGCTTGGGTCCGCGAAAACGCGATAAATTCACTCTGCCCCACACGGAAAACCAAATGTACTAACAGAAAGAAAAGCAGCAAACACCTTGGAACTTCTTAGCCAGGATATATATCTATATACATCTGTATAATATAGTTAATAGTTAATAATTTTAGTTAATAATAGGCACAGACAGACAGACAGACAGACAGACAGACACACACACACGCACACGCACTTCTGTTTTTAAGAAAAAACAGAAATTTTGTAAATATACTTATAATGAATCAGAGTCGGCTATTTATTTATTTTTTAAATAAATTATAATAGTTTTATTAAAATTTTAAATATGTTAAAAGGGAAGGGGTGGCCGCAGAAAGAAGGAGACGGGTGGCCAAAATTACGGGGAGGGATGGCCAGAATGAATGGGAGGAGTGACCTGTTATATGGGTCTATGCATGGAGGTAATAAGCAGCTTTATAAAGTCGCGCTCCACGCGAGTGGATGGGTGGGGAGTATATCATCATCAAAATAAGTCGTAATAATTTTTAACAATATTCATATGTGTAATATGTCATTGGTTGAAAAAAAGTTTTAATTTTCTGAGACAATGTTTAACAGACAATTATCACTTTAGATCAAAACATAATTTAAATCGCAATAATCCATTTTCAATGTCTGAATGTCATCTTCACACCCGTGAACTGCAAAATCTATATACATGCCTGATAATAATAATTTTCTTGTTGTAAAACAAAATTTTAAGTGAGCTGATACGGGTCGTACGAAAAAGGTCTCATTTTTAACCGAGTTTTTAACACAATGTTTAACCTGCAATTATGACCTTGAGGTATAAGATATTAAATATTCGACCAATTATGCGAGCGAGGCAACCACTTACTAGTTATTATTAAATTATAAATACTAAATAAATAAATAGTAGACTGAGAGAAGGACTTATTATTTGTAATATATCCCAGATGGAAAATTATTGACAAGTAATGATAACTAATGCTCACGCGTGCACTTGCTGATGAAACGATTGAAAGGGCATGATTGAAATACGTTTTAGGCATGTGAAAAATATAATAGACTTAAAATTCGATTATAAAAGATTTTTTGAAAAATTTTTTTCTGAATATTTAAGAATAATATTTATAGAGCATTGAATAAATACTTAAAAAAATAAATTTTATAAATATAGATTGTAGCGGATCAAATTATTATTAAATTCTTTAAGCATTTTAATAAACAATAAAATGAGTAACACAAATAATTGTTGCTACATATTAGTTTTATTCAGCATTAATGTTGAAATAATTTAAAAGAATATTTAAGATTCTTCTGATATATTTTTCTGTAAGTTTAACTGCTTTTTCAACAGTCTGATAAAAACATAAAATTTTGTTCATTTTCTTTTCCATATTATCCATCTGTTGCTTTTGAAGATCCAATTTCATTAATATTTGTGCAAATTGAACGCATTGAACTGAAAAATGAATATATAAAATGTAAAGCAAAATAAATGATTATATTATTATTACGTAAAAAATTATAAAATTAATATTTAAGCTTACCACAAGAACAAACACATCGTTTTGTGCATTGAAGTTCCTGTTTAGAGTTACTTATGCAATCTACAAAAAATATGAATTTTTTATCAAAGAGTGAAATACTTTAAAATATATTTTGTTATCAAACATGATGCACTACTAACCCTCTTCAGCAAACATATCTTCTGAAGAATCATAATGATCGTTGCATGCCATTTTAAAATAAATAAAAAAAATTTTTTCTAAACAATAAATAATGAATGTAGCAATTAATATTTTACTGTTAGATCGAGAATATTTCTTTTGTTGATGTTACTATATCAATAAATAAAAATTATATATGATTGAAGATGTCTTATAAAAATCCCTGTTGCTACGGCATCAATCGGCAAAAACTCTAACTAACGAAATTAATCAAATTAAACAAAAGTAGACTTTTGTCTTTCTCCGATATTGCACCAATATCTGGCGACACTGAGATTTGGTTAATTTTATCGGTTAGTTGTTTTTGTAGTTTTGAAATGTATTGAGTTCATCGTTACCGTTTTTGGGTCCTTCTGAACATAAGCGCGGCACATGGTGTGCGGCACAAATTTGGGGTGGACCACGCATTCAAAGATGAGGAACGGAACAGTTGGAATAAATAATTTATTAATAAATAAATAATTTATAATAAATTTATGAATAATTATTTTGAAATGAAGCGACGATTTTTTTGAAAAATTGAATTCTTCATAAATTTATTATTAATTATTTATTTATTAATAAATTATTTATTCTATCTATTCTATTCCTCATCTTGGAACGCATGAACTGCCCCAAATTTGAACCGCGCACCATGCGCTGTACTTAGTGGAAAAAAATCCTTTTAAAAGCCCTGAAGAGGAGTCCTGCGCGACTCGAAACGTCGGTTCTTAAGGGGTTATAACAGTGTTAAACGTCTAAAAAAAAATGTCTTTTTGGAAAACTGTCATAATTTTATTATTTAGGCAATCATAATAAACTGCATGTATTTTAAAGTGTTTATTAAGACCTTCAATTTAAGCTATATTGAACTCTTGAAAATATTCATTTTTCATCTCGCAAATCAATTTAGTAAGACATGTTTTTTACTGCAGTTTTTTTGCGATGTGCACGTTTCTAAACGTTTGGGTAAACCAAATCATAAGTTTAATATCTCATTTTACTCCTTGGAACCTGCACTAAAGAATGAGTGGAGCACTTTTTTAACCAAAAATTTTTTTCCCTATTTTTTTAAACAAGTTTATGTCATTTTTTTAAATGATAAAAACGAGTTGTAAAAAAATGACATAAACTTGTTTAAAAAAATTGGAAAAAAATTTTCTGAGCTATATCGAGTGTGTAGAGTGTGTAGAGTTTATGTAATTTAACAAATACTTTTTTTTTAATATAAGATAAGATAAGATTTATTAATTATTCTACATAGGTTCTATACGAATTTATGCAGGTGAATATTACATTCCATTTTCAAATAAAAACCTTCGATGCATCCCTCAAGCCAAATTTAAACTTTATTGAAAAAAAATAATAACCGAACGTTTCGGGAGATTAAAGCTATTTTATTACTATAGTATTATTATTATTATTTACTACTGTATTTTATAGAAATACATACATTCCATTTTGTTACGAATTTCTGAAAGTTTCAAAAGTAACCGTGTAAATTAATCTGCAGTAATCTATCTGCACCCATTGTGAAAAGGTCAAATGAAAACCGATTAAAAACGATAATGATAACGATCAACATGATTAAAATATGTATTAAAAGTTAATCGATTATTTTAATCTGTTTTGATATAATATTTTTACTAGGGCAGATACATTTCTCGTCACAATCCCATACCAAGCCCCTACAGATTTTTTAATAGATTTTTTGCATAAAGGAATTTATAAAAAAAATACTACAAAATATTTTTTTAATATGCATAGTTTATTAAAATGTACATGGGTATGTCATATTTAATTATTATAAGGACCAAGCACACCTTTTACAAGTTAACTTTATAATAAATACACAGCCACACAAACAAAAATGTTTGTTCTGATCTGGGGATAAGACACTTGTATCCGATAGTATTTTCACCCGCTGAGTCCAAATCCGCGGTCAGTTTGACTCCATCGGGTCAGGATCAAGGTGATTCCAAGGTCAAATTAAGGAACAACATTTGAGATAGAATACATCACTATACGTATAGGTTTTAGGGGTCGCTGAATTCGAATCCGCGATCGGTTTGATTTCATCGGGTCAGGATCTAGGTTATTCCAAGGTCAAATCGAAGAAAAACAGTCGAGGCGGAATAAAACACCATACGTATAGGTTTTGGAGCTCGCTGAATCCAAATCCGCGTTCATTTTTACTCTATCAGTTCGCAATAAGTGTGATTTTAAAGTTGAATTGAAAAAGAACCATTTAGGCGGAGAAAACCTCTAATTCTGTATGTTTTTGAGATTACTGAATCAAAATCAGGGGTCTGATTGACCTCATACGGTGCGCTCGAAGTGGATTTGAATCCAAGGTGGTTAGCACCACAAATTTTTTTGGTAAATAGATTCTAGGGCACTCATTGATCATTCCTCCGCAAGATTTAAAAAAATCCCTACAGACTTTTTTTTTTATTTATTTTAAGTGTTCGGTGGAAGTGCACCTCAATCAAAGGTGATAAGCACCTCAAATTTTTTTCGATGAATAGATGCTAGCGCACTCATTGATCATTTCTCTTCAAGAATTAAAAAAATCTATTACGTCAGTTCTATTTATGACAATAGGGACCTTGCTTGTGTCTGCATCCAGGGCACCTCCACGCGGTGACAGCGGGCAATGGAGAAATCCGTTATCCGGCTAAGTCTCTGGATTGCGGCGTCCATGCCGTCATGGCAGATACAAGTAAGACAGTATCGGCGTCTGGTCAGGGTGAGACAGCGGGCCCGCAGGCGTCGTCATCAAGCAGCTTTGCATTTGCTGGTGACTTGGCTTATGCACAGTATAATACTACAAGAAAGCAATCTGTAGATGAATTGAAATCTCACAACTGCGAAAAGAATCGCGATATTTTTTGTTATATTTGCTGTAAATTTGAAGTTAGTTCTCTACGAAAAGAAATTGACAATGACATAAAAAATATATACAGTGAACTATTTAGTTTGGAGGTAGATCAGCATAGCAACTGGGTTCCACAAATCATTTGTAACTCCTGCAGATTGATGCTGTATCGTTGGAAAACGGAGAAAAATGAAAAATTTATCAAATATACTAGCCCAGCTACATGGAAAGAACCTAGCAGTATAAATGATTGTTACTTTTGTGTGAATGATATAAAAGGTATAGCTGTAAAAAACAAGGAAAAAATTGATTATATACATGTTACGTCAGTAACAAAACCAGTTATAGATGATTCAAACAAGGATAAAACAGATGTTATTCAAATGGATACTAATACACATGCAGATGATGAGAGAATGCAAGTTGACGAATACAGTTCGGAAGCATATAATTCTGATTTAGATGATCGCCACATTAGTGATGAAGAATATGCTCCGCACACCGAAAAATCGAAAGTTCCTTCGCTTGTCTCTCAGTTGGAATTAAATGATCTCGTTCGAGATTTGGGCTTACCAAAAGATGGTGCAGAATATTTAGCTTCATTTTTAAAGCAAAGAAATCTTCTTAAACCACGTACGAACGTTTCTGTTTATCGAGATCGAGACAAAGAATTTCGTAAATATTTCACAAAAGACAATAGTTCATCGCTCGTTTATTGCACTGATATCAAAGGACTTATGGATGAATTAAAGAAAAATTGTTACAAAGCAGAAGATTGGAGACTTTTTATCGATTCTTCAAAACGAAGTATAAAGGCCGTCTTACTTCACAATACAAATATATATGCCCCATAGTTCCAATAGCTTACTCAACTGTCATGGAGGAAAAGTATGAAAATATGCAAGTCCTGTTGAAAAAAATCGATTATAAGAACCATCAATGGCAGATTTGTGGAGATCTGAAAATTATAACGTTGCTTCTTGGACAACAATCTGGCTTCACCAAACACCCTTGCTACCTGTGCTTATGGGATAGTAGAGATCGAGAAAATCACTATAAAAATGTAGAATGGCCAATAAGATCTTCATTCAATCCTGGTTCCCGAAATATCATCCACGAATCCTTAGTAGATCCAACGAAGATCCTGATCCCTCCTCTTCACATCAAGCTTGGCCTCATGAAGCAGTTCGTCAAAGCTCTGGATAAAACAGGCCAATGTTATTTGTATTTACAACAAAAATTCCCGAAGATTTCAGATGCTAAAATGAAAGAAGGAGTGTTTGATGGACCGCAAATTCGAACTATGTTCAGGGATAATGTTTTTATATCTAAAATGAATAAAGTTGAAAAAGCAGCTTGGCTTAGTTTTCAAGCAGTGGCACAACATTTTTTGGGAAACAAGAAAAGCCCACAGTATAAGAAAATTGTTGCTAAAATGGTGGAGGACTTTCAGAAATTGGGATGTTTAATGAATTTAAAATTGCATTTCCTACACTCTCATTTAGATAAATTTCCGGAAAATCTTGGAGATTTCAGCGAATAGCAAGGTGAACGTTTTCACCAAGATATCAAGGTGATGGAAACTCGTTATCAGGGCAGGTGGGATGTAAATATGATGGCAGACTTTTGTTGGATGCTTAAGAGAGATACGCAAAGAAAAGGTAAAAAACGTAAAAGAAACCCTTTGCAGAGATCTTTTGAAGAAAAGAGAACTCGCTACAGCACCAAAATAGGGAATGAGTAAAAGATGTTTCGATAAACTTTAAACCAAATTCTTGAATTAATAAATTCTTACATTCATCAGTTAAAAAACACAGTTTGTATACGTTACCAAACAGCCCTTATCAGGGCTACATGATGTAGAAAATCCGCTCGTGCAACCTCCTCTTGGTCTACATCGGGTTACGCTAATGCCGACGGTAACACTTTTTAATGCAATACATATGTACAAAATATAATACAAATAGATATCAATTCAGAACTTGTTTATCATCATGTATGGCGAGTGAAACGTCAATCATGGATGGTGAATTACTTCGTTTAAACGTTTCTTTTAGAATTACCCCTTGGAATGACTTGCATTCTGACCTTATGAGGTCAATCAGATCCCTGATTTTGATTCAGTAATCCCAAAAAATATAGAGTTAGAGGTTTTCTCCGCCTAAATGGTTCTTTTTCAATTCAACCTTAAAATCACACTTATTCTGAACTGATGGAGTAAAACTGACCGTATATTTAGATTCAGCAACCCGTAAAACCTATATATATATATGGCGATTCTCTCAGCCTAAATAATCTTTTTTTCAAGATGGCCTTGAAATGACCTTGATGATGTCCTAATGGAGTTAAACTGACAGTGGATTTCGATTCAGGGCGGACCCGTAAAACCTGTAAGTATGGTGAATTATTCCGCCTAAATAACTTTTTTTTCATTTAACCTTGGAATCACCTTGATCCTGACCCGATGGAGTCAAACTGACCGCGATTTTGGAAAAATTTTTGTTTGTGTGGCTGTGTTATTATTTTATTTGATTATAAAATGCGATTGTCTATATGCAACATAGAATATCTTATAATTTTAAACAATTAATAAAAGCTACAAGTTATTCATAACTACTTTCTGGATTATAAAATCTACACTTTATAAATTAATTATAAAAGTTATTATAGCTTTTAATAAGTTTTTGTGCCTAAAATTATTTCCTCCTGGAATACGCAATAAAACGAAAAGTATATGATAGGGCGACATTTGTATCGACCACCTTAAAGTTTTTTTTACCTTCTAACAATTAAAAAAATTTTAATTTGTATTCTTAACAAAAATGGTTATCTTTAATTTTATTTAAGTATCTTTATGTTATTAATGCAAAATTTAACTAAGAATTAAATTCAGAATTTTAGACTTTAGATGTACGTAGATTTCAAAGTCCGAGTTTCAAATTTAAATAATTTCCATTATCTAAATTCTAATAGTTCCGCTAACGATTGTCTAATAACGCGCTGTATGTATTGCATAAACCATGTTGTTAGGTAACTATGTCTGCTATATATGAAAACTAACCGTGTATTTTCATTGCTTCCTTAAGTGCTCTTACTTCTATTCTCGCTACTTAATATATATTGAAAGAAATAAAAATAAAAATAAAATTCGAAGGAAAAAATAGAAAAATTTTGTATTCCGGTTAAATATATAAAATTGTTGTCGAATTTTATAGGTTATTGCTGATTTTTCTTTATATTCTGTGCGGTCTGATTATGCCGGATTTTGTAGTAATAAAAACTCCAAAACAATGTTTAATTATCTCTGAAAAATGGCTTTCTGAAGATGAAAAAAAAACCAGATATCCATGCTCAGTAGAAAGTCTGGAAGATGACTTGTTTAATCACAGAGAGCCAAGGACGCACTGGAAAGATTTAAAAGTCGTTAACATTTATGGAACATTTGGTAATATATTATCTTCTTTATTTCATATTTTGATTTGCAGAAGTTTTTAATTTTTTACTGTACATATTAACTACTTAGAAAAAAAGGTTACAAAAATGAATTTTTTATATTCTTGGTTTTTAGCTTTTTCCCCTCTTATATAGTAAAAATGATTTAAAATCTCAAAACTTTAATTTTACCTACTTTAAGTTCTCGTTTTTTAGCTTTTTCCTCTCTTTAAGTAAAAATGTTTTCTACTAGGGTTGTTAATTACTTAACATACTTGCATTTTTATATGACTATACGTATTCTGCATTAAAAAATTTTACGCAATTTCAAATTTAATTTGCTATAATATAGTATGTTAATATTTTAATATTTTCCATATTACATCATTTGCCATAGATAAGCCAGCCATTGTCAAATTAGTCTTAAAATATTCCTTTCTCTTTGGAGTCCTTGCTATACTTTTTTTAAAGGTCTTCAAAAGTGAGAAGTTATTTGGTGTATTGTGTTTCATGCATTTATGTACATGTAATAATTAATGAACTGTTTTAACTAATTATTCTACCTATCATTTTTTATTTAAAAATACAACTTTTATCAAAAGTGATAATTTATTAATTTTCGACCTCATATTTAATGAATCACAATAAAATTATCAATTCATTTCAATGACAAAATGGGTACTCGAAAATTAAATTGCTGTAATTTTAATTGTACTATCCAACAGTTTCAGTAACTATTGAATGCATTAAAAATTAATTAAAATTATTAGATTTTGTAAAAGGGATAAATATTTTAATTATGTATTTAATGTGTGTGTGTGTGTGTATGTGTGTGTATGTGTGTGTGTCTATATATATAATACTGAGACTTATCTCAGTAAATTCTAGATCATAGAACTTGTAGTCATTCTGTTGTTCAATCTATGGCAGCTGCATAAAAATTGCTAAAATATAAATGTTGACAAAAATACTTTTGAATTTTAACATTAAATTTTGTGTCAAATATTATGGTTACCATTCTTTTTAAAATTATAGATGTTATAGTATAATGTATTCAGTACAATTACCGAACCTTGAAATTACACACTAACTATTATGATCTAATACATAATGGTCAAAATTTAAATTAATTTTTATTAAATTTTTAATTTCTATATTATAAAAATCTTAATCATTTTATTTACAAAAATAAAAATTTTATTTCTGTCTTCTCAAAAATGACATGAAGTTGCATATATCTGTGTAGAAGATTGTCTAGTCTGACAGCAGACATTAAGGGGTTACATATGCCTAAGTTAAACCTGAAAAAAATAAATTATTAGTTAATAGGCAAAAATAAATTATTTATAAGTAATATAAAAAAAATTCTTTTTCCTAGTTAAAGTATACATATTAATTGTAATTTTACATATTTTAAAAAAATTATATATCTATAGTTACTATGTAAACAATTCCATGTGTGAAGTATTAAATTTGATCATTTTTCTTTTGCTGTAAGAATTCACAGCATCCGGGTGAGGAAATCAGACCAGACTGAATGGAATATCTTCTAAATGTGATACTCCTCAGTTTGAACGGAAGACTTTACTGAAAAATATTAATTTTAAATATTTAGTAACACATAAGTTCAAAATACTAATTATAGTGGATTTTGCATATGTTGACATGCATAACATTTACTTTTACCTTATCTTAGCCAATTCTGCTCCATTCAAGCAGTGAAGAAGGGTTTCCTGGAGATCTCTAAGAATTTCAGCTTGATCGGTCCCATAGTGGCTGAGAAATTGTGTGGCAATTGACTTATAATCATGCAAATACAGTAGCCGAGTAAAATGCAATTAAGTTGGAGTTGAAGCCATGCAAATAAAATGAGGCAGTACATAACCTCAAAAATTGTATTCGATCATAAATAGCAAACACATAGTCTTGTTTATTGCACTAAAGCACAGTTACGCGAGGTAGTTATGACAATTATTTATATTTACTTCAGCTCAGATTTCTGTATATATTCATAATTTTTGCGAAAAATTGGAACTGCTATCCGATATGAATTTTGGGAATCCGTAACATGACCATCACTTTTTTATGCAATAAATTCATAATTTAAAAATTTTTAGATATCGAATAAAAAAAGCTTTGTGTTGCGAGGTAGCGTACACGATTACGAATAATTATCAGTCTGATTTTTGATGATATAAAGCATGTGCTCAATAAAAAGTTGGAACTGCCATAGTCATAACCCATCACACTAGCTCCAATATCCTGTAAAAGTCTGCATATGTAAATCATAGAAATAAACTTAGTAATATTTACGGGTACTAACTAGCATACTTTAATTCTGTTTTTATACTTAAATACACATGCATTCAAGTATACTTGGTGACCCAGGTGCAGGATGCAGATCTATAATGGTATCTCGATACTGAAAATAAAATAGAAATTATCAATATTAATTCATAATAAAATTATTTTAATGTTTACTATTATTTTTGCTACTTACCATTATTATATACTTTAAAGTTTCTTGTAAACATGCAGATTGGGTATTGATCAAATATACACAGATTGGTTATATGATTTCTATAATAGCTGATGGAAGGTAATAAATAAGCCTTCAGTTTTTAGTGTTTTTGTAGACATGGCTTTTACTCTTTGCCATCTGTCGCTTTTGGAATTTTTTTAATTCTGGCTGACAAACTTGTACTGATATGGCTCAGATATATTGGCCTTTGTAATTTCTATTACAACTTCTACTGATTGATCAAATATAAGTGTCTCTTGGATTTCAAGAATAATTTATGTTGATTACTCAATTGGTATTGTTTTGTTAAAAACAGAATCTGGTATTGCCATCTCCATTCTTTTAAAATAAAATATATATGAATAACACACTGATATGGGTTGCATGTATACATATATAGCATTACAATACTTCTTTAATTTGTGTGAAGATTCAAATAGTTCATAATATTTTTCATTACTGGTCGCATACATTATCCAGCTTAAGTTTCTTAAAATCTTCAAGCATATACTGTGTTAATATAACTTCAATTATATAACAGAAAAATTATTTTGTTTTTAAAGAAAACTCTCTCTCTCTCTGTCTCTCTCTCTCTCTCTCTCAGAGCATCTCACTTTCACATTGTAATGCAATTTTTAGTCGATCGAAAGCATTACTTTACTTTGTCGATCTCGTCTCCGTGGAATGTCTTGTCAATTCCCGGTAGGAACCAGACGTAGCCCGCGTGCGTCAGTCTCGCGACTCCTTTATATAAGTCTCAGAGGGAACGATGCGGATTTTTACTAAGAGGAAAGCTGTTATCTCGGCTTTCTCAGCCCAATACAGGTAGGACAGATGCAATTTTGAAAAATTGCATGTTTTTAGTTTTGCCTATAATTATATAACGAAATTTTTCGGATAAAAAGGATTTCAGCAGCATATACTACAGTAAATTTGCCGTAAAAAAATCAAATAAAAAAAATTTGTTATTTTTGAATTTTAACTCATAAATAACTCAACTCCTTAACAGACTAGGTCAATTCAGACTTGCGTATCACAATAACTCATACAAATCCATAGACAACCGTTAATCGTCATGACTGCGTTCGCAGGGAGATAGCCCGAATCCTCGCTCGATTCTCGCGATTTAAGCCATAAGCTAAATACTAAAGACAGCTCAGAGAAGACAATTTGACTTTCCCGCGTCTCGAGGCTCTGATAAAACCACTTTTCCTCTTACACTCTATGCTCACTCGGCTTCACAGTCGTTCAATACAAATTATAATCACGCGCGACCACGACGACTTAAAGCGATCTTCACTCCCTAATAAACTTCTGTGTTGAACGAGTCCACTTGACTCATCAACCACTCTGAGTCTCACAATTTCTCTCGTTTCTAACACTTTTCCTGAATCACGCAAGATTGCTGTACAAATCGCACTTGTATAAAAGATAACTGTTTCACGCACACAATAAAAGAACTTATGAACTATCCTAACAATGAGAAGGCGCGGCAATTGATGTTTCTCATCAAAAATATAAACGTTCATTTAAATATCTCTTCAACAACAATATTTTTAGCAAATGTTTTAAAATATTTACTTTAAAAATTTTAAATTAAATCTTTAAATCGAATAAAAAAACAGCTCATATTCCTTGCTAAGACTAGTCAGCTCAAATATTTTTTTTTTTTAATTAATCGATTTTATACAATGACATGGATAGAAAATGGATAATAAATAATTAATTGATAATATATTTACATAAATCTTACAAGATTTTAAAATTTTCAAGAGATTTTCTAATTTTATGAATCATTTCAAAATGATTTTTCGAAAATTAGTAAAATTTTTTAGTTTAATTTTTGTCTGTATTTTCGTGGCGACATTTTTTTATGAAAAACGTCTTTCACCACATTATTCTACGGACTATTAGCTATGAAAATAGTGAATAAAAAAAGAATCGACTTATTCAACATTTTAACTCAGGCATAACCTCTTAACTAATTTGCAGAAAACTATGAAGACGCTCTCGTTAAACAGCAATCACTGAATCGTGTAAAATCGATGTCTGGGACAGGAAAATTGAAATCAGCTGCTGATACAGGAAACTCTGAAAAGCCTTTGAAAATTGTGGATGAACATGTGCCAAAAAAAAGAAGAATAGGTGTGATATCTTTATGATAACATGTCAATAGTCTTTAGTACAATTTTGTTAACTTACGTATATATTTTTCAATTTCAGATTTTAACAGTGTATTAAAATAGAAAGTCGACCTTTTGTATAAACAGCAAAAAAAAAATGAACGAGAAGATTTCTGGATTAGAAAAAATTATTGAAAATTTGACAGAAAGTAAAAATCAGGCACTAGACCGAGAAAATAAACTTATTTCTTATCTTCCATTGCAACCTAAGCATATAGAACTGTTTGAAGAAAAATTGCGTAAAGAAAGAAATGCTAAGCCGATGGTTAGTTTTTATTAATTTTTATAATTTTTTTTCTCAGCATGTACTAACATATATGTAATAACAGCCCACAAAATACGTACTGGGTTCAAAAAATTCTAATATGATATCCTTGCTTCAATGATCGCTGAATCAGAATTCATTGTCCATTTGACCAAATAAGGTATAGATCTAGGTCAAATCAAGGTCAAGGCAACCCCATAAATCATTGAATCCATAAACTCTTTGATTCCCATCACTTACACTCTTACACCCATCAACCATTCGACCCATAAATCGATGAACTCTTAATTCTTTAAGGCATAGTGTACTACAGGAATGCCACCTTTTTTCCGTAGTTTTCTATGATTTCAAAGTAGTTTTTGAGTAATTAAAATAATTTTTTGCAATTTTATAATCTTGAAATAATATTTAATGGAAATTAATGCTGAAGTGGTATAAAATTATCGCTAATTCCTTGCTATTCGTAAAAAAAAAAATTAAAAAATGCAGGTTTTCGTGAAATGCTTCATTTTTGAGCAAACTTATTACGCGGTACATTCAAAGGGCGATACTGGTCTTTTTAGCGACTTCTACGACGTCTTATAGCTAGTCCTTTGTTGCCTGAAATATTTTATTGGGCGCCTTGGTTGCGGTTCCCGTGTACGTACGCACACTCGCCTCGCTGGCGATGAGATAACTTTTCGCATGGCGTGATCGGCAAAGGCAACTGAATTAAAAAACATAATTCTCGCGGCGATTACCGTAAAAAATCTGGCTTTCTTAGATCGCGGTTGTAATAGGGATCGGCACGCGTCGGTGGTCTCGTCAATTCGTTCGTTTCTCACTGGTAGTACGATCGCGACTCGACAATTCCCGGCACGGCTATAGATTTAACACTAACTTTCTAGGCACTCTCCAGGTTGCTCTTCCTCACATCCTCGTGCCCTGCAAATCACCGTCGCAAAGATACTTTACACGTGAAAAAAGATGACTAGAGAGATTGTCAGAGACATGGTCAGAGAAAATCCACCTCAGCCCAAAACAACTATATAATATAGTAAGATATATATATATATATGGACTAAGGGGTATCCCCCTGCTCGCTCCGCTCGCCAAGCCCCATAGCTTCAATTTTTAATTCCCTACTCCTTCTATACTTTCAATCATGACCTTCACCCTCCAGCTACGTAGTAATCTTTATGTAACCCTCTACCTAACACCTTTACATATGACTTTGAGCTGCCACGTATTATCTCCAACCATAACCTCCAACACCCACCCATTGTATTAAGTCATGCTGCGTCTATGACCTGTACCCTCGTATCACCTCCAATCACATACCTCAGGCTCGATCGATCGTCTCCACCCTTTAACTACCATTTCCGCCCTCCACCTATCGCCTCCAAATATGATCCCTTCACTCTCAATCTATTATCTCCTATCATGATTCCTTCACCCTTCACTTATCGCCTTAAATAATTATCCCTTCACTCTTTAGCTTTTATCTCCGCTTATTATCAACACTCTCAAGTAATCATTTCCAATCATTATATTTGTATGCTCCTTCTATCCATTCATAGTGCTCCTAGTACCTCCACCCTTCACCTCTTACGTCTACTTATTATTTTCAACCTCTACCTACGATTTTCACGTTTTACCTATCACCTTCACAAATCATCTGGAGACTCCACCTATCACTTCCCATCATGATCCTTTCACTTCCACCTATTATCTCTGTCTATAACCCTATGTAAACCTATGTAATCCCTATGTAACTCTATACCTACCTGTCATCTTCAACCATAACCTCATACATTCACCTATTACTTAAATCATGATTCGCCTATCATCCTTGACCTATCATCTCCAATCACATCACTCAGACTCTCTCTATCGTCTTTACCCTTTACCTATCGTTTACTCCCTTCTCTTACCGCCTATATTCTCCACCTACCGCCACCAATCAGGATCCCTTTACTCTCTCTCTCTATCGCATCTAATCATGATCTCTTTACCCTTCACTTATCACCTTCAATCATTATCCCCTCACCCTCCAGAGTTTATCACCGCATATTACCAACACTCTTAATTAATTATTTCCAATCATAATGTTTTTATGCTCCTTTCATCCCTCGTGCCCCTAGAACCTCTACGCTTCACTTTTTGCATCCACTTATTACCTTCAACCTTCACCTGTGGTTTTCCCATTTTACTTATCAGCTTCACAAATGATCTTTAGCTTCCATTTATCACTTTCTATTATGATAGTTTAACTTTAACCTATTACCTTTACCTATATCCAAAAGCCTAAACTATTATTTCCAATCATAACCTTATGTAACCCCCTATAACCCTATGAAACCCTATAAGCTTAGGTAATCCCTGTGCAACCCTCTACCTATCACCTTCACCTATGACTTTAAGCTTCCATCGATCATCTCCAACCTACACCCTTGACCTATAACCTCCAATCACACCCGTCAGCCTCCATCTATTTTCTCCGTCCTTTACCTATTGTTTTCGCTCTTCTCCTGTCGCTTACATCCTCCACCTACTGCCTCCAATCATGATTCCTTCAATCTCTATCTATCGCCTCCTATCATGACCCCTTCACACTTCATTATCGCCTTCGATCATTATCCCTCCGCAAATTATCAAGTCCCTCAAGTAATCATTTCCAATCATAATGTTTTTATGCTCTTTCTATTCCTCCATCGTGCCCGTAGAAACTCCACCCTTAACCTCTTGCGTCCACTTATTACCTTCAATCTCCACCCATGATTTTCACGTTTTACCTATCACTGTCATAAATGATCTCATGCTTCTACCTATGACTTCCAATATAACCCCTTCACTTCCACCTATTACTACTTCCTATAGCCAACTCCCTAAGTTATCATTTTCAATCATAACGATTTTACCATTTTACCTTCCTCCTATCCCTGGACGGCTTAGTTAGTACTCTCAACTTCCACCTACGGCTTCCATTTGTGAACTTCACCCTATACCTATGACCTTCAACCTCTGCATACGACTTCGACCTATGACCGCCACTCAAGACGCTGAGGCTCTACCTATCGCCTTCAATTATGTCTTCCTGCCTTTACATATTGCTTTTAATTGTATCCTCCAATCTGCCTATGGTCTCCAGCCTCCACTTGTAGTCCCATCCTCCACTTGTCGCTTTCAATCAAGACTCCACTCATTCCTTTAACTAAACACCTTTAACTTACGGGGTTATGACAGGGTTAACTAGGAAAAAAAAAATTTTTTTTGGAAAGCTGTAAAGAGTTCAATAGCTTAATAACATCTTATCATTTTGAACTTATTCATAACCTATCATGAACCCATCATTTTGAACGTATTTATAACCAATTCGTTATAAATGAGGAGGAGATGAGGGGAGCGGGTATGAGGGGGAGGAGGGGGCGACGAGGGCGGCGAGGGGGGGGGGGAATCAATAAAAATAACTACATTTTTTAAACGATTCTTGGTTATTTTGAGGGGCGGTGAGGGAGCGTGAGAAGGGGGGGGGGCAAATTCCACTTTCGCTTAAAACAACTATATAATGTAGAAAGATATATAGATATATATATATATATATTTCTTTATATACACATATATAATCCGTATATATGATGCAATTATATATACATGCATATTGTGTACATATATGCATGAATATATTTCCACCAAATTTGGGTATCTTCTTCCCTTCAGTGTTTAAAGATTTCATGGATTCAAAGGTTTATGGATCTCCTTGACCTTTTTCTGATATGGATATCACAATTTAATCTTGTGTACCCGGTTCTCTTTTTGTAGGTTTATGTAGTTAATGAAATATTCGTATGTACTATTATTTAAATTTATGAAAAATAAGTTAAGGACTTGATCGAGACAAGTATTTAAAGAGACATTTATAGTTCCAAATATCTGATTAACCAGTTGATTAATGTAAAGACTCTCTACTTTCCTTTCCTATCTATTCCTACACTTATTAACTATTACTTAAGCTACTACCAGTATGATTTCATAATTTTTGGTAATTAAAAAGTTGTGTCCGTATAACTAAAAACTTTAGAGTTCCGGTCTACGCATTCAGTCCAAATTATTTTCATGCAGTTCGACTGTTTTAAATGTATTTAAACATATTCTTCATTGCTGTGCAGTTATAACCACTAATGTTAGGTTATAAATAAGTTACATGCGAAAGACGTCAAATTTCAAAGGTCTAACTGTCTTTTGAGACTTATAAAGTTATTTAATAAGTTCAAGTCACTGGGACTTCTCTTTAGGCTGTAATACAATATGCATCAGTTGCAAAAGAAAAAATTTTTTAATTTTATTCCAACTTTAGGTTATATGCGTTATTTTCTGAAAGGAAATTCATATACTTGCATTACATATCCTTATGATGTTTTTACCACTGTCATAAAAGCACTGCTATGAAAGCTGCTGTATGATAGTTTTCTTTTACGGATATATAAACTCTAACGGTCCCTACTTCGCCCCAAATAAAGTGTCAATTTTCTATTTTTATGTCGGATTGGATAAAAATATCTCCCTCCTCTACTTTGTTAACTTGTAGCTTCTCCCTACTTTTTCTCACTCTACTCTTTTAGACTCCCCCAAAGAACGTATAAATACTTTGATTTTTAGAAAATATTTGACCCTTTCTTGCTCTCTGATTCTTCCTACGCACCCCATTCTTCTGCCCCCCCCCTCCACTTCACCGGTTTTTTTACACCCAGTCATAAAGTGTCAACTTTATTCCCTAGACGTGAAGAAACAGTTGGCATTATAAGACTGCGCGAAATAAAATAGTGTATGCACCAGGGGAGTAAATAAAAATGCATAAACTCGTTAATTATTATGAAAATTACATGCGATTTGACACATTCTTTATTTTCACTCCTTACGTGCATAATGTACTATTTCCTCATCTTCCGTCCACGTTAAATTTAACACTAATACTCTTCCCCTCCTTTGGCATATTGTATATTAAGCACCTAGGGAGGAAAAAACTTGGATAGTCCACATCTCACGTAAATTGCCTCTCGAGCCGATGGCGAGGGTGGCAAATACGAGATATGGACTGTCCGAATTTACTCCTGTGGAGCATATACTATTTTTCTTACACTACCATCGAAATTACGCACTCCTCTCTAGGCGCCCAGGATAGAATGTGGTACTTTCGGTGCAGTGTGAGCAAAAATTGCTATCCCTTTGGCAGATCCCAAAGACGAAACGAAACGAGACCTATGTATCTAAAACTTTCATCTTATTATAAACTATACGTATATACGTACTTTAGTTTAAAAGGAATGGTCAATTTAAAATTTTGTATGTTTTTAAATTCAATATAATTCAATAATAAAATTTTTTAAATTGTTTTTAGACATTGGAAATACATTGAATAGTATCAAGATATGTATTTTTCGTCCTCGGAAATAGAAAGTCTATTTTCCAAAATCTGTCCTCAAGGCAACGAAGACGAATAGCTGCAAAGAGAACTAAGACAAAAAATAATTTTACTACTATTTTAGATTCTTCCTCATCGTCTTCTGATTGAACTAATGAAAATGATTGCTTATCAGCGGATATACCAAAGAATGTGAGTTCAAGTTCAGTGTTAGAAAACACATTATCTGACACGGAAATTGTACCGAACGATGATATAGAAAATTTAAGGGATGTACAATCGGAGTTGTCAGAGGATAATGGTTTTGAATATAGATATGCGTCGTGGAATTTTTCTGATGTAGCAGATCTCGAAGATTTTGAAGATATTGATATAGATTATTTTTATGACCATGCAGAATCAGGACAACAAGAATGTGTTGATGAAGATATACGGTATCTTATGTGGAATATGACATCAATCATATAACTGCAAAAAAAATTACTTCTAATAAATAAATATACAGAATTCGAATTGCCGATTGATCCTCGGACAGTTTTAAAAGTCCAAGAAATACTTAATTGCGTGATATCGAAGGAGAGTAATATTATCATTTCGTTGTGAAACGAGAACTAACGAAATGAATAAGAAATACTAAAGAAAGCAAACTCATTTACACTAATAATTTAGAATTATTAGTTAATATTGACGGCTATCCTTTACATAACTCTTCAACGAAAGTCATATGGTCAATACAAATATGAAGTGATTTAACAAAAACGACTTACGCAGCAGGTATATTTTACCAGTGAAGCCTCAGAATGTAAAATTGTATAATTGCTTAGATAATTTTAGCTGTTTCCGATTCGAGAGCTTTCTATTTTTCTTAAAAAAATTACTTCGAAAACACGATCATGAATTAGCGCAAATTATAAGTCCATATGCAGAACTAAATGAAGCATCCATGAATGTAATAAAGAAAAAAAAGAGTCGGTTAGTGCCATACATTCTAGAATACACAAAATGGACCTCTTAATAAACGTACCAGGGATAGAATATAAGCATTTGAACTCGGGAAGTTACATAATCAAATGTGAAGATTGTAGTTGTAACAATCAAATGTGAAGATTGTTGAACTGTGTTATATTGAAAGATAAGACTGCAGCTCACTGCTTAAATTTTGCAAAATATGAGGAAGCAACATTTATAGTTGAAAAACAACGTAATTTACGATAATCCAGTATTATCCACTGATGTTGGTGATTTTATTGTAAAAGAAGGTACAATGTTAAGTTCCTGGAATTCTAATGAGATTCTCAACAAAGCTTGTGTCATTTCTGACGATGAGAAATTCGCCGTAATACCATGGATACACTTAGAATAATACAGTTTGTAAATAAAATTTATATTATAAAATCATTATAAAATTTTTAAAATATTTTTTATACATTGAGTCCATCACAAAAAAAATATTTTTATCTAAATAAAATATTTTTTTACAAAATCAATCATTTTGTTAGTTTCCAGATAATCATTAAGCCCTCTCATATATAATTTCACTATTCACGAATTAAAAAAATTATTAACCTTGAATTTCATTGAATCTTATTTCCATTCAATCCTTAAAATCCTATAACTTAAAATGAGTAATCTTTACATCCTTTAATCCTCAAATTCATTATCTTTAAATCCATTAAACCTTCAATTCATTAACCCTTAACCGTTACCGCTTAAGCCCATTAAACTTAACATCCATTAAATCCATTAAGTCTCTAATCTATTTTCCTTATTTGCAGTAACCCTTAATTCCACTAAACCTTGTCCATTGAAATAAAACTATTATCACTTAAGGAGTGACGTGGTGGAATTTAGGAGGATAATCCTTGTCCCCGGCTCCACTCCATTGTCTAATAGTTTTACTCCGCGGCTGAAATTTGTAATAGGTAGGCGCCTCGGCCGCGGCGCTCGTACGTACACGCGCTCGCACTCCGCTAGCGTGAATGAGACTCGTACCTTACGCCACGGCGGGCGAAGAAAAGGTAAAAAAAATTAATTTACACAGAACCTCGAGTTCTCTAGATTATAATTATGCTTTATTCCGGCTCGGCTTCGTATACAGCACGAGTCAACTCGCGCCTCGGCCGTGGCTGTCGACTTCTCTGCTCCTGCAAGGCACAGCGGTGTAAGTCCGTGTTTTTACAGCTCAGCTGCAGGTACCTGTTAAAAGAGACGCCTCCCGTCAGAAAGTCCATTAATCTTTAAACCCTTTAAACCTCAAATCCATTACTATAATTCTATTAAACCTTCAATGCATTAACCCTTCAATTCATGAACCCTTAAATCCGTTCATCCTTAATTCCATGTATATATTATTACTTATATATCATTTGTTCTATATATTAAATTGATTGTTACTACTTCATTAGCTTATAATATTTCTTAAAAAAAATAAATAATAAGAATCCATACGAATGTTTAATTTTATAATAGAAAAATTTAAAAATAATCTTTAATAAAACGTAATATGTATTCGGACCAACCCTCCCTACCCATAAGATAGAATACGAACCAGAACCCCCCCCCCCCAATTATGTCTTACGTAATTTATGGATGACACCTTTTTGTGAATTGTCGATACATAGATTGTCCAGCCTTCTAATGAGCTTGGATCTTTAACCCACTTTTTGATCACTAGACTAGGAAACGTAACCATTTAAAAGTGCTGTGGTTCTTGATCTGGATTGATTAGATTAAAGTACGCTTTTGATCCGTTGTAAAATAGTTTCACTCGGCTTTTATTAACATGCAGCCTACAAAGTCTATGGGATGCTCGCTATTTTTAAGTTCTGGAATCAAGTTTGATTCGATCGTTGTTATTCGCGTCACATTGAATTCAGAAAAGTTTGGAAAAGTCTGACTTAGGACGGATAGCGACTTTGTAATGTTTTCAAAGGTTTTTTCTTGAGCTTCGATCCTTTTTTTCTAAATTTCTTTGATCTTTTATTTTGACTAAATTAAGCCTAGCTGAGATCGATTTTGGTGAGATATTCTCAGTTGATCTACGAGTATTTCCATTGGTAGCAATGAATAATTATTTTTCTGAGTTTGTTATTTTCCTCGGGAAAAAGAGGAGTCAACGGATAAAGTTTGTATCGATTAAGGGCTATGTGAGAAAGGCACATGCGTGCGCATCGGCTCTCGATAGCGTTGTCGCCGGTGTAGTACCTTTATTAGCTGTGCTCAATTCTCACTGCGACCGGTTGAACGGTGTTAGCTGTGTATACACGAACTCGTTTGGTTACAGATTAAGTCTCGCGTGACGCCTGGAGTAGGCGCCGTATACCGTCGGGCCGCGATGCTCGTTTTCCTCGGCTCTTCTCGAGAGGTGCTGTATCGAGGAATGCGTATCAACGAAGGTCGCGTAATCTCGCGTAGCACGGGCGTATCTTTCACGATTTCATCAAGATGGAGGCTTAATACGTCGTAATCGGATCCTTAATCCGCTGTGGCAGCGGAAGTCTTGCCGTGAACTTGCCGTACGCGAAGAGGACGTCAGAATGAAGAACGTCAGAGACGACGTCGTCGACTGTGAATGATGGTTACATGAATGTTCGGGAGCTTCACAGGGACACGCACTGCTGTTAGCACCTCGTTGACGAGAGGCTTCGGTGTCCATTGCAGGCGCTTCTTCCGCTTGCGGAGAGGCTTTACCCATTGCGGAGTTGTTACTGCTGTTCGGACCGCAGTCACGGGACTGAATTCTCGCTGTGGTGCTCACCGCAGAGCATGCGCATGCCGCGTTCTCACAGAGTTCAGGGAAGATGTTCGAAGGTGCGTACTAGATAGGCCCAAAGCCTCTTACTCCAACTATCAGGGCAAAGTCGATAGGATTGTTTTTCGAGACCGTGAGGGCTAGTGTACTCCTAGCCACAGAGACTCGTAAGTCGTAACTGCAAGAGCACGAGAGATGTCCGATAGTTCAACCAGTCATCCGCTCAGTCCAGCGGTCTCGCGAGAATTGACTGCGAGCGAGCACTCGACCCTTATTTAATCAGAGAGCGCGGCTCTTAGAGAGAGGCCTGCAATTCCTCAGCCTTTCTGGTTTTCTCTCGTTCGTCCATCTCGGCGTGGCGCGTAGCAGGAAGAAAACAACAAGATAAGGTTTCAAGTAATCTGGAGTGTATTTCTCGATTAGCCCTAGACTGACTGTCCTCGAGGAGATGGCTCGAGAACAGAGCGTACTTTCGATGTGTACCGGATGTCTTTTTGTCTTATCTGTCTTGTTCAGAGCGCTCGCGCTTTTACACTTTTTTCGAACAGTTCGCGGTGGTGGAGAAAAAAGCTTTGTTGCGTGCAAGAGTCTGTAGAGGGAACATGACTCAGATTATAGAGTTACCGACGATATAATTTTCGCAAATCCGCTCCGTCCCATCAGTCTTCGTCACCAACACCGATAGACTACAAAAATGCCTGGAAACTACAGATCGACGACATATTCTTAGATGACTTTCTAAACCACTGATGTCGAATCGGTGTTATTGGCAACGAGCTAAGTGTGATGTTCTGTTTTCGTAGTATGTCCTAAGACATTCGACGAGTACTGTGATAAGATCTACGCTACTAAATGCTCGATTTCTTACCGTTCATTTATCGAAAGCTCTGATATTCCTGTACTCTCGACATCGATTACGGCTATCATATGACTTTCTTTTTCATTAACTACCCTACAAGATCCGGAATGGACCTTCCACCACCTCTATGATCAGTTTAATAAATTAAATATTTTTATAAATATTTTTCATAAATCGCTGAAGTCTTTTCCCAGTACTATTGGATTTATGATCTCTTGCATATCTAAGGTGGCGATGGTGCCATCTATCTCTCTAAGTTCAAATTGGAAATTGAACACTAGAATCGAAAGCTGCACTTAAGGGTCGAACAATGCTTTGTATCTCTCTCCTTCACGAACTATTCAGATAATTTCTATTATCTATTGTAGTTTACGCGATGTCTTTCCTACTTCAGTCTTGGTGCCATAGCTGACTTAATTTTATCAAGTTGCTTGAACACTTTAGCTTCTTCTCTTCCTTATTCTACAACTCTGTCCTGATTTTTGGCATGGCTGAGATCAATTGAACTCTGAATAGCTCCACAATTTTCTTATTTTTCAATCTTCTCTTTAAAATTACTAGACTGACTTTACAAACTCTTCGGCGCTAGAAAATTTTTCTTAACTAAATTCGTGTTTCCCGTGCGGTGCTTTTACAGTAAGCTTCTCATAAGCAACTCATCAGATCGTGTGGCTGAATTACTGCTCTTCAGAGGCTTATAAGGCGTCCCGCTTGGCATGGCTTCTGGAAGAACTGCAGTAACCACGTTCTTTTTTAGGAGTGCTGGAGTTTAGCCTTCCTCACTATCGTCAGATGGTCACAGCATAAAGGTTAACTTCGACGTTCCACAGCTTATTATTAAGTTTTGGCTTAAAACTAAAATAGCTAATGTTTGTTCCTAATGTAGCTACTGTTGTACCATACCGGTTCGTTCTTCTCTTTCTTTTGTGATATAGAGTGAGTGAAATATGAGTGAAATATAGAGCATGGGTGCTGATACCACGGTTGAACTTGTCCACTTTGAGTTTGAAACTGAAAGCAACAGCAAATAGGCGACGATATTCTCACCTTTGCTTTGTGTACTGTTTTAGAGTTCCTTCATAATTTCACATGAACACAATAGTTGCTAGTTCAATTATCGGAATACCTTGATGAAGTCTCTACGAATAAACCTTTTTCCTCGGTCTTGTAGAAGAGAGCAGCGCAGCCAGCTACGGTATTCGACTTATGCGAATGAACATTTCTTGGACACTTTATCCCATACTTTCTTTAAACTCATTCATTCTCTATATGTATTCATTTTGATTTTCTTTAGTATTGCCAGAGAATTAATATCACAATTTTTGAAGATTTTTAATCGAGAGACATAAATTGCGATTTCATTCATTCATTCGTGTATGTTATGACTTGGCTCGTTGTTTCTCTCTGGAGTTGGGTTCAGGTTGGGTTAATTTCTTTCTTCTACCCAGGATAGCGATGGTTAGTTCTTTTGGTCCACGTGTAACTTTTAGTCGGTAATATAATCCTACTTGGTGATGAGCTTGACGATAAACTGCTTGACCATCTCTGCGTTTTTCAGGCCACGAGTATGGCGGTTACTTCTTTTATCTTCATTTAGAGGAAGAATTTTTACGCTCTCTCAAATGGCTAGAGTTAGGTTCGGATGAATTGTGTACTCTTTTCAGCGTAATTTGAGCGAGCTGGGCTTGCATCGCAGTTTAGGTAGTCATTTATTTCTTTGTTAGCGTCTTTAATATTTAGCCATATTCAATGAATGACAGCATTCATATCGTCTACTTTCGCATCTTCGATTTCTACCGGTCGCGCTGTTTTGAGAAAACTCTACCTTACGAGGACATTCTCATGCATGCATGCATCAATAGTAATTTGACTTCCGAATGAAATTCTTCTGTCCTTGGGCATCTGGCAGGCAGTACCGATGCAGGCGTTTCTTCCGCTTTGAACGGTAGCGGAGCTGCCACTGCCTTTCGGACTAATGTCGCGGAACCAAATTCTTGCTATGTAGCTCATTAGAAGGCATGTGAACGACGCGTTGTCGCTGTACCCAGGGAAGGTGTTTGAAGGTGCGAACCTGTCAGGTCCAAAACCCAACCCTTTAGTCCGACTCTCGGAACGAAGTCGACCGGGCCGTTTCGAGAGACTTTGAGGGCTGGTGCACTCCTGGCACAGAGACTCGCGAGTCATTGTTGCAAGAGCCCAAGAGATGTCTGGGATAGTTTGACCGATACGCTCAGTCCGGCGAGCTCGCGAGAAGTAACTTTGAGCGTGCGCTGGCCACTGACTTGATGGAAGAGCTGGACCTTTAGAGAGAGGCCTGCTATTAGTCAGCCATTCTGCTTTACTCTCCTTCACGCGTTACGGTGTGTTGGTAATAGGAAGGAAACAACAAAGATTGTGAGTATTTTCGAGCGCATTTCGGAATAGGCTATAGACTGACTATCCTCGATTCAAGAAAAGATTCGAAAATCGACAACATACTTTTGACGTGTACTGGTAAGAGGCTGGGAGTCGAAGAGCTATCTTGCTTAGAGCGATCGCGCTTTCAATCTCTTGTTCGAACCTTCCACGGTGGTAGAGGAAAAAGCATAGTTGCGCACAAGAGACCATAGAGGAAACATGTATCATCTTAACTAATTAAACCCTTAAATCTATTAGATATTGAATTCATAAACGTTTAATTCTTGAACTCTTATATTCATTACCCTAGAAAACCAAGAAGCCCATGATTTTTATAGACATAGACTCTTTAATTCATAAGCTCTTACGATCATAATCGTTAAACCCATATAAGTATATATATATATATATATATATATATATATTGTAACGGGGCAAATGGCTTTAGCACGGCGGCTACGTATCGCCGCCGTGTCACCGAGTCTTACCTGTGTATAAGCTCCTACACTCCCCGGCGTAGCTTCTCGGCGAACGTCTATGCGCGTCTAATACTTAGCCAAATGCGACGAATACAAATGTGTGATGCGCTCGAACATCACACTTCTCCGTAAATTACGAGTTCTTATTCGAGAGGACGAAGTAAAGGAAAGAGAATAAACTTCACGATTGTTTGGTTATAAAATGTGAGTCATAGACTCGTCTATTGAATAATAATTGAATATAAATAAGATCCGCACTCAATGGTCGTATGCGCGACAGCGGAGAGAAATAACGCACACACTCAATTAAGAAAGAGACGAGTGTTCTGTGGCAGAGAACACCCGCCTTCGGCGATCTTAATGAGGAAAATGATTCTTAACGAAATTCGACTTACAGTCGGTACGAGGTACGCGTTGCTTCCTCGGTACTCTTTCTCGAGCCGCTATCACCTCTACGGGATCCCTGCCTGGGTCGATTCGGATGGCACGGAGAAGGCGTCCCTTCTCCAGCACGCAGATGACGAGTATCCTCAATCTCCTCTAGCTCGTCTCCGTATCGGCTATAACACACCTCGGGCACGATGGTGGCTTTGCAGAAGGTCGAATATAACGCGCGAAGCACACACCGGCGTGGTCAAATCGAATCTGATCAGCGTGGCGCGCGGGCCTCCTCCTGCTCTTCCCCGCGCGTCCCTTGCCGCAGTACAGTAGCGTCGCTTACTACTAAGTTCGCATCGTGCGACACAACGAGCGCGCGCTATTCAAATAGCACGCCTAACCTCTCGTTACAATATATATATATTAACGTCAAATACATATATCAAGGACATCCTTCAACCCACAAATATTTATGCCCTTAAAAACTTAAACTTACAAATGATTGTACTCAAAATAATTTAAGGTCAGTACTGAAGGATTATTGGTCTAAAAATGTATAGCCTTATGGGTGTAAGAATTTGTAGTATTATGAATTTAATAGACTTACAATTTTGGTAGTTTAAGGATTAAACTTCTAACTGCCGGCATGGTGCTATCTGGCGTGATTCCATGATCCGCTCACATATACTATTTACTTATTTTATATATAAAATATTTTATATGGAAATATTTTATATGGAAAATTTCGAGAAAATTACCTTTTTTTAGTAGGAAAAATACCGGCTGTCAGAAAATTAGATGTCTACATTCCTAATTAAAAAGTTATATTGTCATGTGTCAATGTTTAACTAAAATTTAGCAGAAGCTTCACATTATTGCAGTTATATGCACATGCTTTATTTCATGATAAGATTTTTTTACTTATTTATTATTTTTATTTTTTTATTTTATTAAATATTTTCTAATTATAACATTTTACTTTAGATAAACTTCATCAAAGGAATCGGAGGGCGAACAATGCAGAAAATGGTAAATTTGTCAATGAAAAGAATAATTAGCAAAGAAATGGCCGCTCGATACAGTCTAACGGGAAGAAGTACGGGTTCAAAATCTTTTGCAGATCTCCGAGTTGGAAAATGCATCAAAAGTAACTTATGAACCATTATATACATCACTTAAGGACGTTTCCTTAAGTAATGTATTTTTGTCAGATTATTTTAATAGTTCGCTTGTTTATCGAAATTCAGTCGAAACTCGGCAATGTTGCGCTTGCTCTATATATACTCAAACAGAAATACTTCATATATGCTACATGTACATTATGTAGAATTGTAATCACTGTATGGTTCGTCAAAAGCATACGAACATATGTCAATTCGATCAGAAAACGTATGACCGTGTGTTAAAATGGACATTATTTTTCGGCAATTTCTTCCAATTTCAGATTATAAAGTATGCTTAAAAAACGCGTGCAAATTCATAATAGTCTAAACTATCATACCATTAAGTATCAGAAAAATCTGTAATTATTTGGCAGTGCAATGTCCTTAACTTACTTCCGACTCGTACCGTAAAACTTTCATTTTATAAACTTAGCCTTTTCGTATCAGTTTGACAGAGGTTTATTTGATGACAGTTGGAGGAGAGCAAGTTTTTTAGTTCTTCCTAAGCATTACATGTTATACTTTAGCCCTCAGTATGAGGCATTGCAGTAAGCACTTTACAAATGGTGTGGTGAAAAATACATAAATTTTTAGTGTTTCATTTTTCCATAATTTAATAATAAAATGAGAAATAAGCTATATACGCGATGCAAGCTAAATTTGAAGTGATATCTACCATTTGTTATGTTCAGAATTCCATGAAATTAACCTCGAAAATATGGTATTCCGCCAAATGGTAAATAATAATATACAAAGGTTATAAAGTTTCTAGTCAAAACTGTTTTCACAATTATTTACATCAATAAAATATCCATGCTTATAATTTTCTATTAAAGGTCAATTTTTCGTTTTAATTTTTAAAGCTCAATTTTTCGTTTTAATTTTTATTACAAATCTTTTAGAAGCTACTGCTGAGAAATTTCCTGGGGCCACGGAGAAAATGATTGACGACAAAATAAGCAGTTGGCTCTCTAAACAGAAACAAACCAACAAAAATGATAAGTAAGTTCGAAAACTTCTTGGAAAATCAAAAAACTCGGCCCTGTTAGAAAATAAGCTATACAGTATATCCTAATCCTCAACTCGTGACCATATTCTATCACTAACAATTTATTTATGTTACGTAAACTTATCATATTGCGGTGGTATTATGGTAACATTATATTCGGCGCACATCATGCATTCGTATTATATAAACAGATTGTATTACGATCATATTGAGCCCTAAATAACCTTAAAACTAAGATTTAATACAGTTCGATATGATCATAACATATCAGTATTTTAAAACTTTTTAAAATCTATGTGACACGTCGATCTCTCTTCCTCTCATCCTCTCCATATTTATATATATACATACATATCGCGAACGACACCAACGTACACTGTATATATACCTATATCACATCGTATGTATGTAGCTAATCGGTAATAGTTACATTTACATCCAGAAATTTTTGAGTACTTACAGTATTCGAAAGTATTGTAATTATTTGTGTATAATTTTAAATTAAATATAAGAGAAAAATAATTTATAAAAAACAAAAAAGGTAACACAGACGTAGTCGTTATTAAGTGGTTAATTTTCTAACAGGGTATGGATGTTATAATATAAAGTTAAACATAAAGAATGTTGAAGAAAGAAAAATGGTCGATCTCCCCAGGCCAAATTATTTTGAAAAGTAACAAATAATAAAGTTATTTTTCGACGTCTCAGCGGAATACTGTCGCCCTCTCCAAGAAAAATAAATTGAGCGTGTTCATAATTTTGACAACAACGAAAAGCTTATTCTCTGACTAATTAGAACAGTATTTCACCAAAACGTCGAAAAATTATTTAATTCTTTGTTATTTTTCAAAACAACCTGCCTCGGGGAGATCAATAAATGTCCGTTCTCTAACATTCAGACAACCACCGACCGATTATATACAATAGTCGTAATTGAACATATAATCATAATAAAAGATACCTTTAAGTGGCTATCACAGTTTTTCGTTTTAAATTGGAACGTCTCAAAAAAATATATTATATTTGCTTCGACATAGAAGTTTTCAAACAAAAAGACATGAGCCGTCACGGGGCACCTATGAGATGTGAAACATCGAAACTAATGTTACTTATATTTCTCAATGCCGCACACAATGCACATGCTGCTTTAAAATCTCTCTTTCTCTGATAGTACCTCACTTTCCCCAATAAATATCATAGTGAGACTCCCCAATGAATATCATAGTGAAGCTCCTCTAATAAAGATCAGCGACTATGCTGCACGTCAGAAAAAGCTGAATTGAAATATTCATCACTTGAATCTTTCCAGAATGCTAGTTTTATTAATGTGTAATAAATAATTTATTTATTTTCAGCTTTTCCAGCGATGATGACATTGAAGATGATGTATTCAAATGAATATATTATTGTGCACTATTTGTAATTACATGAATTGAGATAAAGTTAAATAAATGAACTATTTAGTACTCTAACTTTTGTAATACAAAATATCTATACGTGCTCTGATGTGCTACCTTGACTGACGCTCGTAGCTATATAACGCTCTAATTGAAAGTGCGTCAACTAGAGACTCGACACGATAGAGATTGATAGATAGTGACACTCGCAGTCTCTCTGGAACATATGTAGTTATCTATACATTATCGCGTCTATTATATATGTATGAGCAATATTGAAACTTTTTCACACATTATTCCTGCTCATTTACACTAGGATCACAAATTATCCTTAAGTTATCTTTCATTTTCACAAATTTGCCAATTAAAATTCAGACGGTATGTACTCTATTACAATTTCTCCCGACACATACTTTTCACGAATGTGATGATATCGAATGTCTATATACTATACGCCCATAAGGTAAAACTTGAATAATATTTACATCAGATCTCACACAACAATTTGCGTATCCAAAAGAATTCTTTAACAGCTGATAAGGCAGCGACAGATTCTGCTTCTTTTATACTTAAAGTAACTAATCATTGTCTCGTGAGGTGATCGGTCCACCAGACATACAGAACACCTATCCAGTGGTCCACCTTCTGGTATTTGGATTATTCGGATAGTCCGCATTTTAATAACCTACTGATTTGCAATAAACTATACAAAGCTTGTATTCTATCACTAAATCAATGCTATTACTTCAATAAGCAAACACACGCTTGACTGCACGCCAATGAACTACATTATGTCTATTCAAAAACTTAGATAGAGTATCTACAACGAACATGATAACCAGCCTTAAAAGTTTTCAAAATAAATACCACATGTTATAAATAATAATTTCATTTTAAATAGTACTCACCACGATATTTCTACAATATAACAGAGTAAGACTTTCCCCCACGATCAAATGTCCATGAATTTTCTAGTAATATTTTGTAATATGAAACCAATATCACTATATTTCACCAGGTAAGAATTTTTTTCAGAACCAGGGAAATCAAGTTCTTTAACATAAATCTAAAAAGGCTATAGAACTTTATCACAGAGTTAGAATAATAACAATGGGAGTAAATTTTTATAGCTCCCAACAATAAAATATTCCATTAATGATCAAATAAAATTTTATTAGGGTTATGCTACACCTACTATCTCACAATATTATATGACAAATATATCAATTTGTTTAAATAATATAATTAAAAATGTTACATTGACTAAAAAAATACATTATTGACTAATTACGTCAAGAAGATAAATAAACAATTGATTTTAAATAGATAGATAAAAGATGACTTCAAGACCAATATCAAAGGACAGAATAATAATTCATTTTGCTATTTTAAATTATCATAAACTATATGCATTGAAGTTACAATACAATTTTATTGTAAGATTGTTCAATTTTAACGCAATATTACTGTAATATTTAGTTATTCTTATATTTTTATCTGAAATTCAAAAAAATTTCATTCTGGAAAGGCTATAGAACCTTATCATAAAATTACTATGATACAATGGAGGTAAGAGTTTCCGCAGCGGGGAACTTTCAAATAGTTCATCAATCTATAGGTAAAATTGATCCATCCAATTCGAATGTTGCTACATTATTTCCAGCACATCTCACAATATTATGTGATATAACCCTGCTAGAAAATATACCAACGGTTATGGTCAGTCCACCGAAGAATGACCAATTCAATTCCTCAGGGCTCTCTGCTATAATTGGTGTTAGACTGGCCGATGACAGCTAAACTTTCAATATATATCAAGGGGCGCGGTAGCGCCCGCTGGTAAGTATGTGTAAGCTAGCTCTTAAGTACGACTCGGTGGGCTGCAGGCCAAGCCTATATATACTTTGAATTTGCTTTTCCCAACCTCCAAATTTTTTCAATCGTCAATAGCTTACGCTAATCAAACATATCTGTAGTCTATTAGCATACATTCTAAATGATATGCGTTCAACGTTTCATGTAAAAAAAGAATCAGCTAAAAATATTGAACCGTTCATTTAATAAAGTTGTTTGAATTTTCAGAGTGCGTATTTCCTTTTTAACGATTTCATTTGTCCATCCCATATATATATATATATATATATATATATATATATATATATATAGCTAACTATATAGCTATTTAATTGTATATATAGGCATAACGCTTCGTATATAGAGGTATATGCTTTCCTTGCCGAGCGGCGGGCCGTGGCCCCCCGACGTTGTCATCGCCGAGCATTTTTTTCTCCTGTTGCCTGCCTGCATAAATATCTGTATAGATCCTTTTGACTTCGGATATATATAGGTATGTGCTTTCCTTGTAGAACATTGACTTGCGTGTCCCCAGCATTTTTTTGATGTGAAACATCTATAGGCGCGCCTCGAGGAGTGAAACCGTACTTGAAAACAAAAGAAAATTCCGACCAAAAAAATCCTAACATCTGGCGAAACGTTCTAACCCCCCACTCCGCCTACGCATACAGCATGCTTGTCGCGTGCCAAGTCCTCTCTTCACGACTAGGACTGCTAGCAGGCTTCCCCCTCCACTTTCTAAGGGAGGTTCCACACGGGGTGCACAATATACAAGGGAGTACACGTATATAGATATACTCTTACTGCACGAATAGATGTCGCATAGCACTCAGTGTGGAAACTCTCTAAGATGCGCGATGCAGGCCCATCTCGGCGGCAACTAGAGCTCTCTTCCCCCTCTACTCGCTCTCTTTAGGGCTTTTCTCTGAGAGAGTGAGAATGCATTTGTGTATGTCTGTGTGTGTGCCAGGTTTAGCGCGTATACTATACAAATAGAAAGCGGAAAAAATGTTCTGCTAATTGAGAGAAGGATAGAGCAATGAATTCGCAAACGCACTCGAAATGCACCTACAGGACCCAAGCGTTGGACCCGAGGTCGGACCTCTGGCCGGACTGACATAGCATCTTCAAAATTTTCTTATATTATGTGACTAGTAGATGCGTCGTGTATTTCGAAAAGTTAACGTGATCAACTTTTCTTGTGTTTCATTCGTCTAGTTGACGCAATTTAATTTTCATAAATCAAAAATTTTGCAACAAAAAAAAAGAGCCGTCGCGGAACGCCTCGAAGATGAGAAATATCAAAATTAATAAAATTTAAAGACAATTACATGTAATTTTTAGGTTGATGTAAAACAACATTTATTTCTGTTTAATATTCTTCATTTACGATAAACTTCTTTCAATAATTATCAAAGTCGATGTTTCACATCTGTCAGCTGTCCCGAGACAGCTCACTTTTTTTTGCCAGACATTTTCTTTTCTTGCATATATAATATATATTTATATATCGTCATCCCTTACGAAGTTTGGGATAGCCCGAAAAAGACTTACTTTAATTTGCTATTTGAGTCAAGGATCTGAAAAATTTTAAATATATGAATTATATTTCAAGATTATCACATCCTTGATGAATTAATTTATCCGAACTATTCAAAAATGGCAAGTTAAAATAGATCTTTACGAGTTATTCTAGTCGTCGTACGGAGTGACGATATATTATAGTCAAAAAGGAGGATGCCCACGGAATAAAAAACGCGAAAAAACGTAAAATTTACACGTTAACATTTGGTTACCATCTCGCCCATTCATATGCTACAACAATTTCTTTGGGGAAATGCAAGGAAAAATCGTAGTAAGCCTTCAAAGTTTCATAATTTGCATTAAGGGTATATCTATATATATAATTTTTTGATATATATAGATATAGTTCCAATGTATTTCGCGGGCATCCTCCTTTATACATTTAAAATAAAAAGTTCGAGATATAATTAAAAAAAAAAAGAATTCACTGATTATTTTCTCAAAAACTATGGACTTTTAAAAAAATTTCATAATAAAAATGGCTTGGCATTCATCAAAGAATGCTCTTTAAATTTTTTAGATATTTAAGGACATTTTTTGAAATTTATATTTTTTTATTTATCCAAAAATCAAAAACTGTACCAGATCAATCTGAAAAAATTTGGGAGTACTATCTGACCAATTCTGTGGTAGTTTTATTCTTTTGAAATTTTTATTAATCAGTTTTTGAAAAAAAATTTGTAAACATAAAAACAAAAAATGTTTGAATAGACCGTCATTTTATTAAATAAAATTTTTTTTCGGATAATCTTCATGCTCTGTTTTGATTTGGATCTCAATGCCACTTTATGAATCGGTTTTATGCATATAGAAAAATACAAAGAGTTCGAAAAATCGATTGTAAATTTCGGCAAATTGGATTTTTTAAATAATTTTCGATTTTTCTACGATAAAATTAAATTTTTAAAAACTTTAGTCCCTATTATTGAAAAAAGCACCCTTTAAACATATAAAATAGTGATTCCTGAATTTTTTCCATGCGAATTCTTTACACGACGACGATTTAAACTTAAGCGTCGAAATCTGTCGTTCTGAGTGTTAATGGTTAAAGTTTAGATTGTATTTTTATGTGCATCGCATTAATATATTAATAACTGGTATTGTAAGGTTGAATAAAACTCTGTGCATCTCTTCGAGCTACTTTTTAAAACTTCGCTGACATTCCGAGCCGTATACGGCTCCTTTTCGGGGCTGATAAATAATACAATCAGATTGAAATTCAAAACGATACAAAAAAATAATTTTACAAAAACCTAAAATAAACTTAAAATACCTTAAAACCAATCAACAAACGGTAATGCATCACCATCAACATTAAAGCTCAGCAAGTCAACAATACTAAAATTATAATATACACTGTGTTAAAAATATAACTTAATAATAAATTTAAAAAATTTTATTAAGTCAAATTAACTTACATATTAACCAGCGCAACAAGCATACATTTACAGTGCCGCGAGATGGTGATGGGACATCGGCAGAGGTGAACGATCGACTAACTCCCAAATTGTCTATCAACGATCCATCCAAAAAAAGAGACCAACACATACAAAGTTCATAATACAATCCGTATACAATAAACTTTACTACTATGAGCCTCGAAAAGGCCGTCCAGTAAATCTAGCTCGCATAATACCCGAAAAGGTGGCAAGATAATTTCACCATGTAGCAGCCTGGTGAGCCCGCGCAGCCAGTTCAAACGTTCCTTCCATAACCGCATTGACTAGCAAGACAGTATGGCCGGAGCATCGCCTAGAAACTCGGACTCGCCGCCCTCCCACTGGATGGGTTGTACCGCTTCGCCTCGTCAGCCAATCATTACAGAGCATGTGTTGGCTGTATCTAAGAATAGTGTAGAGCGGTATGCCACCTCTTCCCGCAACATGCAAACTGTATCCTTCACGAGCACCGCACGGGCTCGGTATTCAAACGAATTTTTCAAAACTTATTTATTAAAGATACGCGGACTTAATTTTAAATTTGATATCACATTTTTGTAACTGGATTTGAGGCGGGACATGTCCTCATCCCTATTACGCGTGCAATCGAAAAATTGTATATGTAACATTTCCAAAAACGTCTACGGATAATAGACGGTTCCCTATCAATTATTTTAATATTTTCAAAATTGAATGTAGGTCCTGTCTCCATCGCATGGACGGCAAGGGAGGAGGTGGTATCCCTTTTATCAATATATCGTCTATGCTCTGATTCCCTCACTTTTAGAGGTCGGTAAGTCTCTCCGATGTACGTGGAGTCGCAATCAGAGCAATCAATCTTATAAACTACGTTCCTCAAATCATCTATGGTAGTAGGATCTTTTTCTAATTTAATAAACTTATTAATAATGCCATAGATTCGAATAACTTTTTTCTAGATTCCCAGCAAGTTCCCTTGTCGTGAGCGAGAACTCTCCAGATCATCCCAAGTACTACTCTGCCTTTACTTAGCGCTCTATCCAAATTGTTTCTAAACGAACCGTTTTACGAAAAGGATACTTCAAGGTAAACAAAGTTCTGAACATTTTTCAGCGAAGCGCCCTTGAATTTGAGGTCCTTGTTGTTGTCAGTCTTGCGATTCCATGCTTTTCTGAAATTCATCCAGTCTCTTTTACGTTGACTTCCAGGGCTTTAATTTGGCAGTATTTCTCAAGTGTGTCCAGCTTGCTCTGAAGATCACTAGCATGATTCGCTGTGATAGTGAGATCGTCATGCGAAAAGGAGTAATTCGACGTTCTTTTCTATCAAGTGATGACCCTCCTTCTTGAAAAAATCAATAATATCGTATAGTAAGAAGATGAACCAAAACGGGCTGATAGGGTCGCCCTGGAGAACCCTTTGAGTGATATCGATGCGATTTGTCTTGACGCCAGCATTCAGCCTGACTCGACATTAGCTAGACCATGCAGGCTCTGGAGGACTTCGATGATTTTATAGCTAATGCCTGCTGTGTATGATGTTCCCCATAAGACTGAATGTACGACCGAGTCAAATGCACGCCTGAAGTCGATAAAAGCGATGTAAAGCTTTCCTTTAGGTTTAGCTAGGGCGATGCTAATTTTAGCTTGTAGTGCAAAGACGTTATCATCACAAGCTCGTTCAGCTCTGAATTCAATCCGGCATTCTGGAAGTAGGATAATGGAATTCATCAGAGCTATTCCGCTGTAGTTCACTGGATTTAGCGGGTCTCTTTTCTTGTGTATCAAAGTCAGCTCGGAGGTACAAAAGTGTAGCAGAACGGTAACTTTTTCGAACATATTGTTTAATAGCCTTGACAGATAGCTGATACAGTTTAAGGGCAGTTGTTTATAAAAAACATTAGACAGCACGTCGGGCCATGGGACTTTGTTGCTTTGAAGGAGCTTTATAGTTGTATAGACCTCGTAGAAGCTAATTTCCTCATCCAGAGCAAAGTATGAGTATCCAAAATAACTGTCTATAGAGGTACATCGTGGAGGATATGTCTCCGTAGAATTTTTCGATTACGTCACACTGGGGCATCCAGGTGGTTTGCAAGGTTTTCGAATTCGCTAGATTTTGTTGGATAGAGCTAATGTATTCCAATTTCTTCTCTTCATAGGTATGGTTTTTTTAGTTGGGATGGTTGATAGGGGTTCAATTTCATTCAGTTCTTTTTGAAATGCTGACTAAGGAGTCTTCCCACACCAGTTCAGTGAACCAGAAATCCTCATTAGCAACCTGAGGCTACGAATTATTTAACTTGCTGTTTAAGATCACAGATATTGGATGGTGATCTGATTAACCAATGCTCTTCACCGAGAAATCTAATAAAGAGTGTAAACCTTAGGAGTTTGTCCAAATGAATATTTTAAAGATAGCTTAATTTTGATTTCTGCACAAACTATAGTTTTATTTTTGCAAAAATCCAAATAAAAATATTTTTAAAATATACTTAAACGATCGCTACACGTAGGGAAACTTTGTTTTTATATTTTTGAGGTCGGCAAAGATGAGAAATTTATGAAAATGAGCAAAGGTGTAGACTAAAGGTCGCTACTAGGATTTATAACACTCTTAAGGGGATGTCGGAGCTAGCGTAACGGGTTATGACTCTGGCAGTTCCAACTTTTTATTAAGCACATGCTTTATATCATCAAAAATCAAAGCTTTTTTTATTCAATATCTAAAAACTTTTAAATTATGAATTTATTTCATTAAAAAAGTGACGGTCACGTTACGGATTTCCAAAATTCAAATCGAATAGCCGTTCCAATTTCACGCAAAAATTATGAATATCTGCAGAAATCTGAGATGGAGTAAATAGAAATAATTGTAATAACTACGTCGTGTAACTGTGTTGTAGTACAATAAACAAAACTATGTATTTGCTATGTATTGTAACGTCCTACGACGTTAGTTATTTATTTTTAAATCTATTAATTGTAAATTAAAATACTAGCTTTTCAAAATTCAAAACACGAAGAGAATTAGGATGTAAATGCTAGCTTAGAAACTCGAGATAAATTGAACGAGACAAGCGCGCGCGCTGATAGCGTCGCCACGAGGTCGACGGCGCCGCACCGCATGCGCAGTGTACGTGCCTCCGCTCAGTCGCGCCGCGCGCACAAGATGGATTTTTATACTACCAAAAAATGATATGAAAAAAAAAATATCTGCAATGCCTGCACCATAATTCTAATTAATAAAATAATTCCTTTCAAGTTCAATTTAAATTCCTTAAATTATTTTTTAAAACTAATATTTATTAATTTTTAATTTTTATTGTTTTCTTTGTTATTACTAAAATATTTGAGAAACGTAAAAACTGAATCGTTGATTTATCAGAAGAACAAAGAATCCAAAAATTAAAGACTAAAGAGATAAATCAAGTTAAATAATATTTAAGATATCTGAGAGGAAATATTTTTCTTAAAGTTGAGTAATTGCCCGAATGTTTTTTTTTAAATAAGACTTGTATTGATTTGAAAACTACGAATAATTTTTATAACTCACCACAAATAAAACATACATTTCATATGTATTTAAAAATTAAGATAGTAAAGAATGGAATGAATAACGTGGAATGAAAAAATTAATTTAAAAAAATTTACGGAATATTTTTTTCAAATAAAATTTTTGATTATTTGAAAAAAATATTTCCTCTTAGATTCCTTAAATTTTTTTTAAATTAATTTTTTCTTTCTTCTTTATCTTCACGAACAATTAACCACTGAATAAATGTGCCGCGATTAAAATCATCGTCGAGCAATATTACATTTTATTCATCTATCATCACGTATTGCGAAGTAGATCGCGCGTATAACTTGTTTTATTTTGATTCGTCAACATTGACCTTGGCTCGCGTGTTCTGGATGTGTATGAATAAATACACCCTGCTTATGTCACTGAATACCACATCGGTCAACGCTAGTGACCTTTGTAACTCACAGAAAATATGTCACGCGTACCTCATTGATATTTAGCCGCAGCTTGTATAATATAATAATTATCTTACTTTCTTCAAATATACTATCTTTAATTATATTGTGTCAAATTATTCTATAAGTGTCGCCCCTTGGTCCTTTGTTGTCTGCTTCATACCCGCAATGAATTTACAATTCATTGGAATCGTTCTTTATATTTAAATTCATTACTGCTTAATATTATTATTTAGCTCTTGTTAATGCTTTCGTTTTTCATGCGAGCTTCTCTCGAAAGCACCTACTCTAATCACCCTATTTCAGCATCATCACAGCAGCCAACCAGCTTATTTCAATAAACAGCAAAAAAAGAACCCCGCAATATATTGTTTCTGAAGTATTCAATTTCTGACTTTAATTCACCTTTTTTCCTTTTTATTTATAAAAATATTACAATTTGACAATATTATTTACAATATTTTTACACCTTTAGACATTCTATCTCAGAACAAATTTTAAAAAGACTGCAATTTTACCTTCTATATCACAATAATTTGAGTTCATTTCTTAAATATTTTTGTAATGCAAAAATTTCAAATATTTGAACTTAAGAATAAAAAGATATTATCGCAAATTCCTTAAAACATTATGTGAGTATCCTCTCAAATGCCTTATTGAATATTATTTTTATCCTTTTTTTATCCAAAGCGGATAAGCAGTGAAATGAACCCACTTTCCTGCTCTGACACAGATCACGCAGTGACACTGCCTTTGATCTCTCTCGCAGCCTATTTCAAGTGACTGAAAAATGGCGGCTCCCATGAGCCAATATGGCGCTACCTACTTTAGAGAATAAGGATATACAGAATATATAGATAGATAATATAGAATAGACAGAGACAGAGAGATAGATCAACCAACTAACCACAAATATTTATTGGTGCTAATTATTTGCCTTGAGACAAAAAGTGAGAGAAAATAATTTATATAAATAAATTTTGTATAAAGAGATAAATAAAGATAAAGATAGATTGCTAAAAATATAAATTTAGTATAAAAATATATATACTCTGGAGACGCAACTTTGTATTTACTTTTGTTCAGCTGTATAATTTTATTCAACTTTGTAAATGAATATTGTAGTAAATTATTATTTCTGATAAATGGTTGAATGAGGATGAGAAAAGCTGTAAATATTCACATTCTTTGGAAAATCTACAAAATGTTTTACCTAATCATGAAGAGCCCAAGGATGATTGGAAAAATTTAATTGTTGAAATTTATGGAATATTTGGTAAATATATTAATATTATTATTTATATTTTTATGGATATTTTAGTGCAATTCAATAGAATTTTATTAATGTAATCATATGAATAGATATAAAATTATTTTATGTTAACCCTATTTTTGGACTTTCACAATTTCTCGGTTTTGTAGCAAACATTGAACTATATTTACAAATTCAGTCTCTAAAATTTTTTTTATGGTAATTATTGTCTTCTTTTAAAATTTAAATAAATACTTTGTTGTTTTTATTCTTTTCTGCTTTCTAGTTAAGACTTTCTCTATGCTTCTTACATAGATTTCAGAATTTTGATATATGACCAATAAATTATAAATCGCATACTCAGAGCTTCTCATGAATTTTTAAATAAAAACTTTATACTATAATTTTAGAATAGAATATAAAATTTACAGTTTTATTACACACATTTTTTTTATCAGTCTGTGGAGTCAGTGAAAAACATAAGGAAAGCTAGAATACAAATAATGGGGCAAATTGATTCTCTAAAAAAAGAAAGAGTATTGAATTTTTTTTATACATTTTTCCTATACTAAGAAGAATCAAACTATGGCAATGACAAAAAAATTTTTTTATGATCCAAACATAAAAATTTAAATATTATTTAATATCGTACTGCATGTAGATAGTTATTTTCAATAAGTTATTGCGAGGTGCTTTCCTTGTAGTTGTCGTGTAGTGATCCAAGGATTACTTTGAGATCTGGATAAGTGTAGAATATTTTAGAAATATTTTTGGCAATAAATTGATTTTACAGTGCAATCAATAAATTTGTACATACTGCTATAAATATGTTTGCTATAATCTCGATCCTAAAGTCCTGATTACATGTTTTATAGACATAAGATATGTGATTGGTTCATGTACTGAACTTGTATCTAAAATTATGTTTATTGATAGCTGCATATAGCTTTGTGTCTCAAGGTCAAGTTATAAGTTTGTAATTACGTTATTTTTTTTATAGAATTGCATATAAGTAGATAATATAATTATTTAAGTTAGAGCAACATAAAAATTTTATTTTTTTATTCTTGAACTAAGAGGTTATATATAGCTGCCTTGATTTAGTAATAAAATGGAGATTATAAAAAAATATTATAAAATAAATATACATATACAACAAAACTTTGGATTATTTATCTATACATTATTATCGTGGTTTGGTCATTTGCACATGAAAATATCATAGTATACATATAATAATAAGGCAATATTAAATATTAAAAAGTAATTAAATCACACAATATCTACTACATCCCTGATGAAAGTAACCAGGTGGTATTAAGATTTGGTTATACCATATGGTAAAGCCATCTGGGAATTGTAATATTACATTGTATGATTCTTTGGCTCGGATTACCGTATGGCAAATGTGGTAAAACCATGTAGTAAAAATTACATGGAAAATTAGAATGAAGATCTATTGTTTTATTTGTCACAATTTGTAACAAACATTTACATTTGAGACGCGTATGGATATCATAATCTTTTCAAAGGATAGATTATAAAATTCATTTTTTCATGTATGGTTTTTTTATGTAAGTTTTGTACACAAAACTTACATAAAAGTTTTGTACACAAAACTTACATAGAATCATTTATTTATAAAATGTGTACAAATTTAAAAATCATAAATTTTATAACCTATCTTTTCAAATGATTATGGTATATATACACGTCTCTCATGTAAATGTGTGTTACAAATCGTGATAAATAATAATACAGATCTTCATTTTAGTTTTACATGTAAAGGTTACTACATGGTTTTACCAAATGATTTTGCCATATGGTAATCCAAATCAAAAAACCATACGGTAACATTTCAATTACCGGATGTTTTTACCATATGGTATAACCAAATGGAAAAACCACCTGGTTATTTTCAGTAGGGGTAACTTGTCAGGCCTGTTTCATTTTGTTCAAAGGTGAATAAATTCTATTATATAATATCATATAATTTTTTTATATCTTGGTGTGATATTTATCAATAATACAACCTTCTTCATTATTGGTATTAATAAGAAATTCTTAAAGTATACAAAAACAATGCAAATTAACACTAAATTAATTCTTTTTTGGACATACGTTTTTCCTTTGTATACGCAATTTTTGTGAATTGTATTTTCTATCTTACTCAGAATATTACGTTTCTTTATATAACTTAAGATAATAATTTATATTATATAATTATTTATTATGTTCTGCAGTTGCATACATTTGTTTGTTCTTTATTTGTACTAGATATTATGTTGGGTTCAAAGAATATTAAATATTTTTTATAATGAATCTGTTTAAGTATATGTAGATATATATATTTGTAGAGATACATATTATTTTTATAGTATTTAAAATCATTTTAATTTCTAAGTATAAAATCAAAAATTTTGAGAAGCCACTTTTTTCTACGCGAGACATATTATTTGATTTTTTAATAATTATGTCACTTTTTGCCAAATTTTCATATGTAAAATTTATTTCGCAAGTCACTTTTTCTTCATGAGACATATTTACTGATATTTAAGTGTAAAATCAAAATATTTCACAAGTCAATTCTTTCTCCACAAGACATATTCATTAGTTTTTAAGTGTAAAACCAAAATATTTAACAAGTCAATTCTTTCTGCACGAGACATATTCAGTGGTTTTTAAGTCTAAAATCAAAATTATTTAAAAGTCACTTCTTTCTGCACGAGACATATTCAGTGGTTATTAAGTTTAAAATCACAATTATTTAGAAGTCACTTCTTTCTGAGATATATTCACTGGTTTTCAAGTCTGAAAACAAAATCTTTCACAAATTACTTGTTTCTTTATAAGACATATTCTGATTTTTTAATGTAAATCTAGAACTTTCACTAACCACTTTTGTCTCCACGAGACATATTTTCTGATTTAATAATTATTCCACTTTTTTGTCAAATTTTCCTATGTATTCATGTTGACTCACAATTCATGTTTATTCATATGTTTATTCACAAGTTACTTCTTTCTCCATGAGACAGATTCACTGGTTTTTAAGTCTAAAATCTGCCTCTTCTTATTTCTTCTTTACTGCCTGTCACTCTACGTTCCTTCCTGTCGGTAAATTAATTCTTCGTCCCTAATTAACCCTATTTTTCTCATACAATCCCCATTCAACTTTCTTTTCCTACTTAACTCTTCTCTTAATAGCTCTATATATCTTATACTAATCCACTTTTTTCCGCTTCGCATTTTTCCTTTCTACCGTACATTTCTGTCAGTTTTCTTTTCCACTCCTCCTGTTCCATACCTCCATCCGCTGCCTTCGGTTGTGATGTACTGCCCTCTCCTGCCTCTTCTTATTTCTTCTTTGCTGCCTGTCACTCCTCGTTCCTTCCCGTCGGTAACTTAGCTGTTCTTTCGTTTCCCCGCTTTCCTTCTTTGTACTTTTCTTCTTTTCTTTGCCCTTTTCTTCTTCCTTTCCATCTTTCCCTTCGTTCTTTCATCAATTTACTCCTTTTTTTCGCTTTGCTCCTCTGCCTTTTGCTCCTTAAATTCGCGTTCACCTTTCCTCCTCAGTGGTGAGTGTTCTAATTCTTTGCTTTTTGCAAATCTATCTCGAACCCAGAGCTTCGATTCTTTATGTACTGCTCCATTTATTTTCTCGCCGTCTCAATATTTTTCTTTACTTTCCTTGGCCTCACTCTTCTCTTTTTCCCCAATTCTTCTTTCTTCTTTCCATCCTCTGTCTTTTCTTGCCGTTTAATTTTTATCTCCTAAGCTCTTCATCGGCTTCTTTCCTTTCTCCATCTTTACCCATTCGGCCCTTTTTGCTCTTGGGAATTTTTGCCTCCACTTGTTTTCTGGCCCTCTCTCTTTCTTTGCACTTATTTCTTTACGTTTAACTCTTTTTTTTCCTTTTTGCCTCTTTTTACGGAGCTACTCTAAGCGCGTGCACCCCTTGAGAAACACCAGTTCCGTTTTCCAACTTCTAAGATAACAACTTCTTCTCATCCAGATCGGGAAAACTCTATCTGAGGGTAGCAGCTTGTTAGTAAAATTTTCTAGAACGCAAACTTCACAGTCTGATCTTTATATACATTTCATTTCCATCGAAAAATGTACAGTTTTGGAGTTAATTGCAGCAATATAAAAATCTGCTATGCTCTTTGTAAAAATGTTCTTTTTGTAAGGAGCTACTGTCAGGAGAGCTACGTCTTTCAGCTCGTGGGATTCTTACAATTTTGTTTGTTTTTTGATTTAGCTATTTGGTCCTGTTATATAGATGTATCATACATGATCCTACCTTAAAAAAATTTCAATTCGAATTTTAGCTTTTATAACATTATGCAATAGCATTAAGTATTACGCGTTTAAATGAGACTTTTTAACAAATTTTAAGTTTAAATTAAAGGAGTCCGAAACCATGATAACCTGACGGCCGTAATTATAGATATAGTAGTAAAAACTTTTAGCTCTTTCTAAATTATGTCGTAGAAGAAAAGCTCTCGGATTCGTCGGCTCGTAGAACTTTACACATGTAAATTACGGCTGTTGGCTGTTCTCTCTATATCCTCAAGTTGGTCGTTTACTGCATGCTCTACGGTCCATGAATATCTTGAACGAATCACCAAAGTCTTTTCTCAGTAGCATTGAATGTTTGATCTCTTTTACAACTATGCCACCCTGTGTGAATTAGAGATTGAGGTATCTCAAGAGTGGTATTTGAGCTACAGAGACCGTCACTTTAATGACTATTGTTTAGCGGAGTCGAGTGGCAAGGCGTTCTGCACTTCACACCAACTAGGGAGATGACTGCTCCAGAATCAAACTTGGATTTATAATTCTTTGCTCCTAGAATATGCAAGTAATTCCAGAACTTTTCAACCATTGACTCAGTGCTTTATCTATAAAACTGGTATCTACCTTCGACTTAAAATTATTTCTTCTGTTATTAAGGGGTTATGACAGGGTTAACGGTCGTAACAAAAATTTTTTCTTATAAAGCTGTAAAAATGCCATTATTTATGTAATCATAGTGGAACTATGATTACATAAATAACTGCCTTTATTTTAAAGTCTTCATTCAGGTCTTCAATTTAAGCTATTGAACTCTTAAAAGTATTGATTTTTCATCGCACAAATCTATTACTAATAGGACATGGTTTTTACTGAAGTTTTTTTACGGCATGCACTTTTCTACACGTTTTGGTAAACGAAGTTAAATTTTGAATATGTTATTTTGCTCCTTAAAACCTGCACTAAAACTGAAGTGGAGCACTTTTTTAATGAACATTTTTTAATGCAATGAAAGAAGTTCCATTGCGATTGCAGAGATAATATTTTTACAGCTTTCCAAAAAAAATTTTGTTTTTTGATTGGTAACCCTGTCATAACCACTTAAAAGTCAATGACTGATTTGATCGTTTCAAGTTGCCTAAATTCTTTAGCTTTCTCGATCTCTTTTTCATTTTGTAGCTATATAGCGTTCGTTCTCTTTATTATGTTTTCCTTGTTCCTTCTGGTTTCATCGGAATCCATATTTTGGAACAAACACTTTGCGGCTATGCAGCGGCACATACATCTACGAGTACAAAATTATACTAAAATAGTTGTATTAAAAACAAAAAAATTAGGACAAGAATAGATTACAATTTAATTGAACTAATAATGAATTATTGATTAGTATCTTGAAGTGTCTTGTATCTACTGATTCTTGAATTCCAAAAAGTCAGAATATTGAGTCTTTAAATTTTCATGTCACTTTTTGGGGAGTTTATGAGAATTCAAATTCAAATGACAAACAAAGATTAAAAATTTATGACGTTTTCTTTATTTAAAAGTGAAATATTTCTTGATTCTTATATTAAAACGTATATTAAGTTTATGCTCCGATCGGCTATGTTTTTTAATTGGCACCTTGAGCATCAGTACCATGTGTCAATTTTTAACTCCGAATACGACCGAGATCACCGAGCGACTAAAAATTTTGAACGACGCCTTCAACGAAAATCCAATTGAAACACGCTTCAGATGATCTTATATCTCATCTCTCTCTCTCCCTCGACGCTTCCTCTTTCTCTCATCTTTCCGGCCCTCCCATTCTCTCTTTCTCTCTCGTGAAGTAAATATATGCAATAGTCAAGCAATCACAAAGTTATCCTATTTGTTTTAATTCAATTGTTTATTAATGTTGAATTCCTGGTTTTAGAGTTATTATATTATTCATATATCTTGATTATTATTATGCAACCATTTATTCCATAGTAAAAAAAAAATAACCTAGCTATGTACATGCAGAATGATGTGTAAGTAAAATAAAATTTTACAAAGAAATGAACAAGATAAGCAGAATTTAAGCTTTTTATTGTAATTAATCAAAGTAATTCTTCGCACATTTTTTAAATTAATCAGTAACTTCTAATATATCTATTTATAATAATTTTCTAAGTTATAAATTTTCATCATAGTTTTACTAAAAATTATTTAATATTTGCACGCTGGGCCTGACATATCCCTTTTTGAAAATGTCTAGAAAGAAAACTGCACAACTCGAAAATGACCATCATCAATTAGTTTATTTTTAAAATTAATACACAAATATCCGTGAATTAAGTTATTTATTGGTTCAAGTTTATATTTTGCTCGTCAATGGATTTAACCCGTCAAAAAAAATTTTTATTTTAAAATAACACTATGAAAGAATGAGTAATTTTTCTAACATGCCCTAATCTTTTTTTTAGTAGAATAAAAAGTGAATAATTAACTGATAGTTTCTTTTAAAATTTATCAAATTTTCAGATGAATTGAAAAAAGCTGTTTCAAAGAAAAATTCATTAGTTTCTAAAAATATGAAATATATGTCTGAACAATCTGCTCAACAACCTGCTCAAAAGAAATTAGGTATGTTATTTTATTATTGTACTATGTCAAGAAAATGAAGTAAAATTTTATTTATTTTTGTATTTTTCAATTTCAGATTACCGTAGTTTATTAAGAAACAAAGTAAATCTGGCTTACAAGCAGCAATAAAAACTGAACAGTAGATTGTTAAATTTAGAAAAAGTGGCTGACCAGTTGAGGGGAAATAAATCACAGGCTCAAAAGTACGAAAAAAAATTGGTTTATTATCTACCTTTAAAGCCAAAACACATTGAACTCTACGATGAAAAGTTGCGGAAGGAACGAAATGCTTTACCTTTGGTAAATTTTTAAGAATTTTCTTTTCAATATATACAATAATTATTTTAATGTTTGCATGTATCTATTACTTATATTTATAAAAAGCAAGTTATGGATTTTATTTTGAAAATGTGTGCATAATTGTAAATGCTGGACATACTTAACTTTAATAGAATTTTTAAAAGAATTTTAATAGATCAATGCAATTACTAAATTTTCTGTGAACCAGATGTAAAGAATATCCTTTCATTTCCATTCTTTAGAATCATAACGTAAATTTTACGTACACGAAGTCCCCTACTCCTTTGTTCTAGTTCGAGGATGGAGGCGATTTGCATGACTAATTCAGCTTCGAGTATAGAAAAAGAGGGAGTTCAGACAATAAATCTAACTCTCGCAAATTTCTTTACTAACAATCCTCTATATTCAGTATAAAATATACTGTTTGCAACAACCAGCCAAGACACGTTCAAATCACATTCAAGAAATAACCGAAAATATAGTCTTTGTTCAGTTAGCCCAAAAATAATAGTCACGCATGAGATAGCCTCCAAAGAACCAGTCTTATTACATTTATTTAATCGTAAAAGGTATCTGAATTCAGGGATCTAGGAAAACAAGCACAGACACTTACTCTTTTTAGGCTTGACCTATATCCGCTTGATAATTTACTTGTAAGATTTATAACTTATATTGCAATCGATCTGTCTGTTCAATGAGCGACCTCATAACTTACGTGGGGTTGAATAACCTCTTACGTCCAGCGACTTACAGCAATCTCTATCCTTCTCTAAAAACATGACGTTCCTTTGATAATTATGGTCCTTAAGCTATCGAATACATAATCACTTTTATAAACATAATAATAATCATGTGCTATACTCGACAACTAAACCCTTGTTTAACTAAGAGAGCTGATAAGACAGCTAAATAACCGTGCTTTGTAGATGTAACATCTTTGGTCATTGTCCTTCCTTAAAACAGCCAACTCTTATGTGCGAGCAGCTAACATTTATGTGCGAGCATCCAATGCGTGCGATTTTTTGGGTTTCTCAGGTTTTCTCCTGAACAATTTCATGTACTCTGTAACTCTCTCTTCAAAGTTCTTTTCAACTTTCTCTCGCGGTTCTTGTACGCTATCAGTATCTCGGTTATATTTAACCTTAGATGAAGTTCACCACCAACTTAGAGCGGCACTTTCAAGCAACCAATCTCTAAAGAGAAGTCCTCCCACAACGCGTTCCAGTCATTACGGACCTGACACCCTCTATGGGTAAGTGGTCCCATTCAAGAGGGACTTGTATGCGATCCGACACCGCAAGGAGAATGGGACCCCCCGAACATATTTCCCGGTGGCAGAACCGCGAGATTCTGTGCTGGACTCATTCCTATACTCTCGCTACTACTAAGAAAATCCTTGTTAGTTTCTTTTCCTCCGCTTAATAATATGCTTAAATTCAGTAGGTAGTCTCGCCTACTCTGTGGTCGTGGTCGTCGGTTATGTGTTTCCATGGTCATTTAGATGCAAACAAGCAACCGTTTTCGAGACCAAAATAACATAACTAACATCGATCCGCTCGGTGCAATCACAGTAAATGCGAACGTCCAAGAACTCGATGGGTGTTATTCATACATCTGCCTATACGAAACACGTCGCTGCTTTCGAATCAAAGAAAAACCACTTATCATTTCGAGCGATGCCGAAATCAAGACGCGCGCGAGCATGTACGATGTCGCACACGCGTATAAGCGTCTTAACGACGAACGTTCAGGCTATCGCTTGCTTAATATGCAGTCTGGTTTTTTGTATTAAACGATGTTTAGCCAGGCGTGGTCCGGAAATCGTATCCAAGGACCGCAATGTGCCTTCGAAATATCGATGTCACTATGTCTTGCAGTTCACAATCCTAATCAGTTCATAATCCTCTCCGAAAAATCTACAAAATAAATTTGTTACATAGAACAGAAACAATCCTTCAAAAGTGCAGCTGAAATCATGTCTGTTCAAGGTAGCTAGAGAAGGGGAGTGCCGGCTCCCTCGCTTAATGCTCAACTCTTCCTCGCTCCCTCGCCGCCAAGTTACGCCCGCTCACTCATTGATTGTGCTCTTCGGGCTGATGGCCCCGCAATCTTTTTTAGCAACTTTTTCCCAAAGTATATAGTTTTCAAAGAAATAATAAGTTAAGATTTTATTTTTAATAAAATTTTCAAATTTTCTACAATATTTTCAAAAAAGAAGTGATCAATATTTATTTCAAAATTTTGTATTAATCTTTAATCCCCCTGATCACATATCCTCCGCATAATTAAAAAATGATATCTTCATAGTATCATGGAAAAAAGAATATAAATTAAGAACAAAATCTTTTTACGTTTTTCATGTTTAAGGTATTATGACAGGGTTAACAGTCTGAAAATTTTTTTTTTAGAACACTGTACAAATTTAATTTTTTATACAATCATAATGGCACTCATATTTTGGTTTATTTGTTCAAATTTTCAATTTTAGCTATTGAAGATATCCTATTTTAGTTACAAATCTATTATTATTATATACATGTTTTTGCTTGAAGTTTTTTTGCGGCGTACATGATTCTAAGCGTTTGTGTTGACAAAATTAAATATGTAATATTTAATTTTACTCCTTAGCACCTGAATTACAAACCAATTAGAGACATTTCTTAATAAATATATTATTTCATTTTTTTCAAACAAGTTTCTGCCATTTTTTTTAAATGATTGGAAACGAATTTAAAAAATGATCAAAACATGTCCTAATAATAATAGATTTGTGAGATGAAAAGTCAATACTTTTAAGAGTCCAATAGCTTAAATTGAAGGACTGAATGAACATTTTAAAATAAAAAAGTTTGATTATGATTGCGTAAACAATGACATTTTTACAGCTTTCCAAAGAAAAAAATTGTTTTCGATCCTTAACCCAGTCATAACCCCTTAAGAAAATATGGTTCACAGAATCTCAATTCTCCAAAATTTTTACGATTATGGACGATTGCTATATACACCCAAAAGACTGAACTAGACAAGGTATATGTATCTAAAACTTGTATACAACATTATTGAATACAAGAATGTATACTTGTATTGTATACTTGTATACAAGAATATTACAAGATGTGTAATAAATATATCGTCAGCCCGTACGAAGACTATGTCAACGAAAATGCTGTAAGAAAAACATGACAATTCATATTCCCCTCGAAAAACATGCCAGTTCACCATCTCCCGATGAAAAACATGACAATCCGGATTCACCCAGCGAAAAACATGACTATCGAGATTCTTCCAATTAAAAACATGACAATTTGGCGTCTAAAAATTCGAAATAAAATTATTATAACATCGAGGTGGTGCATGTACTCTCTAAATAATCTTGAGCGAAAATTTGATGTTTCGCAGTGGGTATTTACTAATTCACTAAGCGAAAATCCTTTTACTGCGGAATAGTAAATATACGCTACATAATTGAGCAAAAATCCACTAATAAAACAATTAATTTTTAACTTTTACTATTCACTTTTAAAAAATACAATATATGAATCGAATATTCACTTTTTTAAAATACAATACATATTGTGACACGGCTCCTGCCCAGGGTGTCGCTGAGCTGCTCCTAGCTGTAGCTCGCGCTGGAAAGGGAGCTCGTCCACAAAAGAGTTCTTCCGGCCTCCTGGCCCTTCTCGGCTGCTCGGCTCGTTCGGTAAACTGGGGGAGAATTCGCCGGTTGCTAGGATGGGGGGTTGCATAAATTACGTACGCGACTTTATAATGGGGGTGGGTGAGCAGGACACGCTCATCCGTACGTGTATTTATTGCTAAGCAGAGAGGTTACAAAATGCGCGCTATCGCGTTGAGGGATTATCGCGTTTCGGTCGCGCGAGGCGCCGCGAGGATCAGAGCCAGCGTGGCCGGATTTAGCGTGTCGCTTTTCCGCGATCTAGCCTAAGCTACGCTTGCACCCGAGGAGTCATCATCCCTTTTTAATGACGTCGCGAGAGAAAGAGAGAGAGAGAGAGAGAGAGAGAGAGAGAGAGAGAGATAATTGCGAGCCCCAGAACCGTACAGCCGAGTATATTGGGGTCAACGTGAAGGAATCAGGCACCTTCCACAACGACCACAGCCAAAGCCAAGAATAAAATAAAATCAGAATATCGCACGCGAGCGTAGAGAATTGGAGCATGATACAGCCGTCAGCCTGCAGATGTATTATTATAGTTTTGAGTCGGGAAAAGTAATTAAGTAAATTATAGAAAATTAAAGCTAGGTCAGCCGAAAGAAAATAGAATGCTCACTGGGAATATTGATATTATATAAGAGCGAAACAGCTTAATTAAATAATAAAAATTGTAAATACTGCCGAGAAATCACGTGGGTCCGCCCGCGTGAGTGAGCGATATGTATGTGTGTGAGTATCGAGCGGCGAGGCGAGTGAATGCCGCTTGGCACTGCAGCCCTGGACACTGAACAGAAAGCAATACAGAGTAATAGACATTTTTGTAAGACGCAACCTTGGGTATCAACCGCGACGAGTAGTTTTCGCGTAGGACGAATTTTCTGAGAAAGAGCCAACACAGAATGGGAGAGCAAGCCACAGCCATCATTTTCGAAGTAAGCTAAAGTTTTCTGCCAAAGGTTTTGCCGTAAAAGCCACCGCGTATTACTGAGTTCCATGTATCGTGATGCCGCGCGATAGCCCCGGCCATTGTGAGCCGAGAATCTATGTGTGCTAGTGGTGAATAAATTGACGAATTAAACTAGCCACGTGTGTGAGACGTGTCTATTTATTTAATTAACCTTTTTTGAATCTGTCCGGAGACCGGGCGCAAGATAGCTGAACCGGCGCACAAGTGAGCGTGCGACTACGACCATCTTCCGCGGCATGTCAACCATTATTTTTAAATTATAGCCGCGAATATCGAAGAGGTGTCACGAGGAGGATCAGGAGGACTTCAGGACGCCCCCTAAAATCCACCATGTCAGAAATTTAATCTTTACAACTCACCCCTCCAAATCCTTATACCATTAAACCTCTATATCTTCCAATCACTAAACCCTTAAACTCCTATACACTTAAACCCATCTCCAAACTCCTATAACCTCAACCCTCGATACCCTCAACCCTCTATACCCCCAAACCCCTATTCCTTCAAACCCCTGTACCACCAAACCCCTGTACCACCAAACCCTTAAACCCCCAAACCCCTGTGGACGGGCTGTGGACGGGCGACCGGCCGTGTCTCGCGAGCGCGCACTCACGGGAAATACTTGGTTTTTCTACCTGGCTGTGTCCGTCGTCTCTGCTCTTCCTCTCGTTCTGCGTTGTCTCGTGCCCTGTAATGTCGCGCGGCGCAAACTCTCGCGTAAACTTCTCGACACACAATTTGAAAATCGGGGGAGAACTACGGTGAACAACGGAGGGAAAATGCTCTGGAAAAATGCTTATTGCTGGATCGCTGCTACTCACTCTCTCGTCGCTAACAGCGTACTAACTCTACCTGTTGCGCCCGGCGTCGTTTCGGCCGCGGCGTCTCTTTCTATCTCTCTCGCACGCATATATAAATGAGATCGCGCGCGAAATTTTAAATAATTAATTCTCTCTCGTCCGGCTGTCTCGCATCTGGCTGTAGTACAATTGTTTCGCTTACAATTTCTTTTACATTTTCTGTACGCTTTTTATTTTCACATGTTTTCTCTCGTCCGCACGCGCTCTGTGGACGGAGCCGTAGCCCTCCACTTGTTCCCAATAACGTCCGAGGCTCGTCGCGTGCCTCCACTCCTGCATTCTCTCGTAATACATTTCTCTTTCTCATTCTCGGACTCTCTCTCACTCATTCTCGCTGGGCTCTCGCCAACATGGCGACGCTCGCTCACTCTCTCGCACGCCTCGTGCTCTTCGCTTCGCTATGCTGTTCAACTGCGTAGCTTCCCCCTCTTTGCCGCTATCGCTGTCTCTCCTACTCTCGATGTTCATGCGGCGCTGCGCGTGTCTCGCGCTGTTCGTCTTTTTCTCTCTCTCTCTCACTCTCACATTCGTCTCTGCTTTGCTCTCTCTCGCTCGTTCACGTGGTGGTCCGGCTGTGCTGCTCATGCCTGTAAACACCACCAAGTATAAGTTCCCTTTTATTTTTCCTACCCGGGTCCGGTGGTGTCCAGGCGAGCTTCCCCTGACGGTAGACCGTCACACCCTATAACTCACTGTAAAACATCAAATTTTTACTCAAGTTTATTTAGAGAGTACATACACCACCCCGATGTTAAAATAATTTTTTTTTCAGAATTTTTAGACGCCCAATTGTTATGTTTTTAATCGGAAAAGTATCGATCATCGTGTTTTTCGTCAGGAGAATTCGGGTTGACATGTTTTTCGCCGGGAGAAACTGAATTGGCATTTTTTTCATAGGGAATATGAACTGTCATATTTTTGATACGCGATTTAATTGACATAATCATTGTACGGGCTGACTATATGTTGAGTAGACGATATTTCTAAAAATAGGTCTCAATGAAAAAATATCAGAAACATGACTTTTGTTTCTTGAGCTCAAGAATTACAATTTCAAATATGGATTCAAAAGAATGCTCAACATTTGACCAAATAAATTTACATCATAGTTTTAGCTCTTTTAAATATTATTAAAACAAATGATATGAAATTAAGAAAGGCGTCATTTAGAACAAACCATTACTTGTTTTTTAAAATTATATAAATTTATATTTTGATATAATCTAAGACTAAAATATTAACAATTTTTTCTAGATTTTGAAAATACATTGAGAAATACATCTGTAAAGATTATCAAAATGGTAGGAAAGAGAAAATTAACTTCTAAAAACTTGTCATCAAGGCAACGAAGAAGAATAGCAGCAGAAAGAACAAGAGCAAGCATCAATTTTACCAATATTTTTGATTCCTCGTCATCATCCTGTGATTCATCAATTAATGAAAATGATATCTTACCAACGGATGTATTGGCGAATGTGAGCTCTTTAAATTCCTTATCGGAAAACACAGCATCTCACTCGGTAGTTATACCTAACGATGATGGTCCAGCAATTTTAGACGACTTACAATCGCAGTTGTCGGAGGTTGACAGTTTTGAGTATAGGTATTCATCGTCGAATTTTTCTGAAATAGATGAGCTTGGAGATTTTGAAAACAATGACGCAGACTATTTTTATAATCATGCTGAGGCAAAAGAGCAAGCATGTCTTGAAGATGTACGTAACCTTATACTGAAACATAATATTGATCAAGTAACTGCGAAAAGTATATTACAACTCATGAATAAATACACAGACTTCCAGTTACCTACTGATCCTCGAACAGTTTTAGGAACTCCTAAATTTACAAGATCTTGGGAAATCGAAGGAGGACAGTACTATCACTTTGGTGTTAGACGTGCGTTAATAAAATTGATTCGAGATGCTAAAGATAGCAAAGTTGTTTATACAAATAACCTAGAATTATTAATAAATATTGACGGCGCTCCTTTACACAATTCGACAACTAAAGGCATATGGCCTATTCAGGTATCAAATAACTTAACGAAATCTACTTACGTTGTTGGAATATTTTACGGACCAGGGAAGCCTCAGGATGAAGATCAGTTTTTACGAATGTTCGTTGAGGAGATAAAAGACATGATAATAAATGGAATAGATTACTTATCCGAGGTCTTCACTGTTAAAATTAAGGCATTTGTATGTGATGCTCCAGCCAAAGCAATGATTTTGAAAACAAAAGGGCATAGTGGCTATTCCTGTTGTCCAACATGCGAAGTAGTTGGTATGCGCCTTGATAACGTCACTTGTTTTCCGGATGGAACGAATAATGCACTTAGGTCTGACGAACAATTTAAAAATTTAGCTTATTTAGGTACGTATCAACGAGGCGAAACACTATTAAGTGAAATTCCTCATATAGGATTGGTAAGCGGAGTTCCTAGAGACTATATGCATCTCGTATGCTTAGGTGTTACCAGAAAACTGTTATTTTTATGGAAATATGGTCCACCAAATGTGCGCCTAGCCAACGATCAGTTGGAAATGATTTCAAGTGGGCTGAATATCGCAAAGACTTATATGCCGACAGATTTTTCCAGAAAACCAAGATGTTTAAAGTTTGTGAAATATTGGAAAGCAACAGAATTCCGTAGGTTTCTACTTTATGATGGTCCTGTCATTCTAAAAGATGTTCTTGGCGATGATCAATATATTAACTTTCTTCATCTTCATGTAGCAATAAGAATACTGATAGACCCTCAAAGATGTTCTGAAATCGAATCAGTAAATTTATCTGAGAGATTGTTACAAGAATTTGTTGAAGGTTTTGAAGTAATTTATGGTGGACGACATGTTTCATACAACGTTCATAACTTACTTCATTTAGCTTCAGATGTAAAAGTGTATGGATGCTTGGACAATTTTAGTTGCTTCCGATTTGAAAATTTTCTATTCTTCTTAAAAAAGTTGCTACGTAAACACAATCACGAACTTGCACAAATTGTTAGACGATGTGAAGAATTGGATCAAGCGTCTATGAACGTAAAAAAGAATAAGAAAGAATCGGTTTGCGTCACGTATTCTAAAATACATATAAATGGACCACGATTAAGTAATATCTCAGGAGTACAATACAAGCATTATAACTCAGGAAACTTCATAATCAAATGTGAAGATAACAGAAATAATTGTATCGTACTAAAAAATAAGACTGCTGTTCGTTGCTTAAATTTTATAAAAAGCCAAGATGCAGTATTTATTATTGGAAACGAATTTGTTCACGATAGTGTATATATGATGATCCAGTATCATCGACTGACTTTAGTATTTTTATTGCGCAAGAAAGTGCTTTTTTACGTTCGTGGAATTTGAATGAAATTTTAACAAAAGCTTGCGCCATTCCTTACAATGAGAAATTTGTTATTATACCTCTGATACATTCTGAATGATTTAATTGTTAGTTTTTAATTACTAGCTCAATTATTAGCTTAATTCTTTCGTTGAAGAAGGCATTAAAACAGTTTATGTTAGTTAAAAATTTAAAATATATAAAATATATTAAGAATTTTTCCACAAACCACTTTCTGTAAATATAGACATTTGTATTATAAAAAAAATGTATTTTAAAATTACTGCTCAATACATTTAATTTTATTTGTTTTTGTTAACTGAAATATCATGTACAATGACTTCTGAAGTGAATTCTGTTGAATAGTATTAACGTATTAAGTAAATGTATATACTGTGAAGTTTTACAAAGTATTTCAAAACTTATGTAACATAAATATTTTTTAAAAATTAAAATAAAGTCTAGGATTTGATACTGAAAATATTGTGAATGTATTTACTAATCGTTATAAAATATTCACTATCATTATAAAATATTTACTATTATTATAAAATATTTACTAATACATTCTTCTATTATTTTATTATAGGTGTACACGTATGCTCCCGCACTGCGTACGAACCTAACCAGGTGCACTAGTACAGTACTGACGTTCCACACACTGGCCTCTTTCGCTCGTTTTCCACTCTCACTTATCCATATTATGCAAAGATCATCACCTTAGTGTTTTCCTCAGCTCCTCCTCTCGTCTCATACCTAGTCCTCAGCGTTCTCCCGCGCCTGTCGTCTCGGTCGCACTAGCCCAGTGACTCGTTCTTTCCTCGACTCCCTAGGTAGCTTAGTTGCTGAGGTCGGTTGTCCTGAGCTCCTTTTCGTTCGATCCCCTACAGTAGCGCAGCATCTCCTCAGTCTTCTCAGACTCGCAATTCTTCTTGCCTCAGTATTCACACATGTCGCTCGCGTGGACAACACACGCGCCTATTCATTCGTTCGGCAATGGCGAGCGAGCTGATTGACACGCGCGCGGCCGATGTCACATCAGTCGTTACACACATAGTCAACAGCGAGTTCGAGCCTCGCGCTAGCATTTCCGGGATGCCGCGGCTGGAGACTCGCTGCTTGCAACGTCACAATCCTCTCATCATTTCAATACCCCCTTCGCATTTCCCTGTGGAGAGTCGTCTCGCTAGCCACTCCGAGGTTAGTCTTAGCTCGGCGGGGGCATCACCCTGCCTCCATGTTGCCCGGGACCATTCTTGTCACCCAAAATCGATCCCACCCAATCTCCTTTCTCAACTTGGTCATTACGTCTCTCGACGCTTCCTGGTCCAAGTGATTTGATCGCCGTCTACACCATTTCACCGCTTATTTTCCTGCGCCTCTCCATACACCCTATGGAGAATCATGTTAACGGTCTTCGTCGGCATTCCGACCAGACTTTATACGATAACTATAACCTCCTGAGCAGTTGGCACCCAGGCATATAGCAGCTCTTGTGTACTAGACCCGAAGGGACACTGCTGCTGAGTCGGTCTCGTAGTCCTCGCTTCGTTCGCTGCCCATTCAGAGCCGGGTAGGGATGTGTAAAATAGATTTCTCGGTCTCTTGTTCTTACATCCTCCCCCTTTCCTCAGTTGCCTCACAGCACGTCCTGCTGGCCTCATCTCTCTACTTCGACTCTTCGACCCTCATCCTCGAGCCTCATCCTCTCCTTGTTACATTCTCCACAAGTCCCTTGCGCGCGACGAGCTATCACCCCACCACCGCGACTCATCGAAGCAGCGCTCCGATTACGCATAAAAAGGCGGATACACCGTCGCGCGAGTCTAGTCGACTCCGGCCTCCGAACGGACACACGTCGCTCCGCTCGACTTCGAGCCAAACCCGAAGGACAGTCGGCCCAGGGCCACCAGCAGAATACAGACAGAGTCCAGTTAACCTGTAGTCTGTTTATTTCCCCCCCCCCCCCACTGCCACACCGCGACGCGAGAAGGAGAAGAAGAAGCGGATCGGCCGAGAGCTGCGAGTCTTTCTCTCAGGGCCGCGCTCGACTACTAAGTCGGCGGCAAGCCCCGCTCGCGGTCACTGCTCGCGAGCTCGCCGAACTGAGCGGACGAACGGTGACACTCTCCCGGACGTCTCTCAGCCTCCAGCAGCTACACCCGCGGGTCCCTGCACCTAGGAGTGCGCTAGCCCTAAAGGCCACCCGAAACGACCCGGTCGACTTCGTCCCGAGCGTCGGACTAAGGGGTCTTGAGCCTCCTAGCAACACCTCGAACGCCGTCCTTGAGCGTAGTGGCATCGCAGCGTACGCATGCCCGCCAGGCGAGCTCGGCAACGAGACCTCCGCTCCACGCCAACGCTCCGAGAGGCAACGGCAGCTTCGCAATCGGCGTAGACGAAGGAAGCGCCTCCAGCGCGTACCGCGGTCTGTAAAACACGAGGTGCCTACGCCCGTGGACCTCGCTCCCCCGGAACGTTCGGGCGTTCCGGTGATCATCGTCCGTCGACGACGACGACCTGTCGTACTCGCAGACGCTCCGCTGGCCGTGCGAGTACATCGCGAAGCACCCGCTCCTGTATTGGACGAGGAGGCCGACCTCGACGTCCTCAGCCTTCACCTGGTACGAGTGCCGCGCCGAGCACCTCTCGCAGAGAGCCCAAAGCGCAGCTCGTCGCCAAGAGGCAGGAGTGTCGCTGCACTGCGCGATCCCCGTCGCTTCACAGCCGTGCGACGGCAACTCCAGGCTTTGCGCGAGAACCGAGTCGAGGTTAATCGCGTCCGCGCCTACACCGCCGATACAGCTCCTCGCAGCCGCAGTGCGAGTAGAGCGAACGCTGTCAAAGCCCTGCATAAACGGCTACGCTACCGAGAACCAGTTCGCGCGCGTGAGCCTCACTTCCCATAACCTCTCTCTCACTCGTAGAGGCTAACATCCTCGTCGACTCTGTCTCTCTTCCTCGACCTTCCTCTTCTCCTCCTCTGCCCTCTGGTCTTACTATTTATGAAAGATTTGTTTATTTCAAATGAAAAATCCTACATTAAATTTCACCCAACCCAACCCAACCCAACCCGACCGTAAAACGTTGTAAACTTTGTCTACCCCTGCTTCGCAGTGAAACCTGAATCACTTATACTCGACCTTCGGATATATGTGAACGTTAGAAACGGCTGGCTGCTCGTATTAGCTAACTGCACACCGCTTAAGTCGTATACGCTGTTCTTCTCGGTCTACATGCCTTGATCTCTCTCTCTCTCTCTCTCTCTCTCTCTCTCTCTCTCTCTCTCAATCTCTCTCATTTACACATGGGACCTTGCCCGACATTGAAGGAAGGTTACAGTTTAAATCAGTATTGCTCAAATGGAAGAAATTTTTGTATGAAATCCAAAAAAAAATTTCAGGAATATATTAATATTCCTGGAAGATTATGCAACCTTACCACAATATTACTAGAATGTAATAAGTGGTTTAATGTTTCGGCCCGGCCAACTTTGGAACATTCTGGCAATGTTGTGATAGCATTTCGCAATATTCCTGCAATATTACTGGAATATTTCCTACCTAAGAAATTTTCGTATGAAATCCGAAAAAAAATTTCCAGAATATATTAATATTCCTGGAAGATTATGCAACCTTACCACAATATTACTAGAATGTAATAAGTGGTTTGATGTTTTGGCCCGGCCAACTTTGGAACATTCTGGCAATGTTGTGATAGCATTTCGCAATATTCCTACAATATTACTGGAATATTTCCTATGGAAGAAACTTTTGTAAGAAATCGAAAAAAAAATTTCCAGAATATATTAATATTCCTGGAAGATTATGCAACCTTACCACAATATTACTAGAATGTAATAAGTGGTTTGATGTTTCGGCCCAGCCAACTTTGGAACATTCTGGCAATGTTCTGATAGCATTTCGCAATATTCCTGCAATATTACTGGAATATTTCCGATGGAAGAAATGTTTGTATTAAATCCAAAAAAAAAATTTCCAGAATATATTAATATTCCTGGAAGATTATGCAACCTTACCACAATCTTACTAGAATGTAATAAGTGGTTTCATGTTTCGGCCCGGCCAACTTTGGAACATTCTGGCAATGTTGTGATAGCATTTCGCAATATTCCTGCAATATTACTGGAATATTTCCTACCTAAGAAATTTTTGTATGAAATCCGAAAAAAAATTTCCAGAATATATTAATATTCCTGGAAGATTATGCAACCTTACCACAATATTACTAGAATGTAATAAATGGTTTGATGTTTCGGCCCAGCCAACTTTGGAACATTCTGGCAATGTTCTGATAGCATTTCGCAATATTCCTGCAATATTACTGGAATATTTCCGATGGAAGAAATTTTTGTATTAAATCCAAAAAAAAAAATTTCCAGAATATATTAATATTCCTGGAAGATTATGCAACCTTACCACAATCTTACTAGAATGTAATAAGTGGTTTCATGTTTCGGCCCGGCCAACTTTGGAACATTCTGGCAATGTTGTGATAGCATTTCGCAATATTCCTGCAATATTACTGGAATATTTCCTACCTAAGAAATTTTTGTATGAAATCCGAAAAAAAATTTCCAGAATATATTAATATTCCTGGAAGATTATGCAACCTTACCACAATATTACTAGAATGTAATAAGTGGTTTGATGTTTTGGCCCGGCCAACTTTGGAACATTCTGGCAATGTTGTGATAGCATTTCGCAATATTCCTGCAATATTACTGGAATATTTCCTATGGAAGAAACTTTTGTATGAAATCGAAAAAAAAATTTCCAGAATATATTAATATTCCTGGAAGATTATGCAACCTTACCACAATATTACTAGAATGTAATAAGTGGTTTGATGTTTCGGCCCAGCCAACTTTGGAACATTCTGGCAATGTTCTGATAGCATTTCGCAATATTCCTGCAATATTACTGGAATATTTCCTATGGAAGAAATTTTTGTATTAAATCCAAAAAAAAATTTCCAGAATATATTAATATTCCTGGAAGATTATGCAACCTTACCACAATATTACTAGAATGTAATAAGTGGTTTCATGTTTCGGCCCGGCCAACTTTGGAACATTCTGGCAATGTTATGATAGCATTTCGCAATATTCCTGCAATATTACTGGAATATTTCCTACCTAAGAAATTTTTGTATGAAATCCGAAAAAAAATTTCCAGAATATATTAATATTCCTGGAAGATTATGCAACCTTGCTACAATATTACTAGAATGTAATAAGTGGTTTGATGTTTCGGCCCGGCCAACTTTGGAATATTCTGGCAATGTTGTGATAGCATTTCACAATATTCCTGCAATATTACTGGAATATTTCCTATGGAAGAAATTTTTGTATGAAATCCGAAAAAAAATTTCCAGAGTATATTAATATTCCTGGAAGATTATGCAACCTTACCACAATATTACTAGAATGTAATAAGTGGTTTGATGTTTCGGCCCGGCCAACTTTGGAACATTCTGGCAATGTTGTGGTAGCATTTCGCAATGTTCCTGCAATGTTCCTGTAATATTACAAAGTACCGATATTTTTTACCTAAAAAATATAAAAAAAAAAAATTTAATATATTAATGTTCTGGGAAGGTTTAGTAAGCTTACTAAATATTACTGTAGTATTACTTTTTACGGGTCGAAACCGAATACCGATCGAATCGGTGTAATATTAAAAGGGACATTCCACTTCGCAGCAATGTTGCCTGACTGTGTCGTGCTGGTTACGTAACCTTCCAGCAATATAATTTATCCTACTTTACTTACCAAAGTAACCTTCCAGCAATATTCCTGGAAGATTGGATGCTATATGGGGTGTTTCACTTTAATATAATATAAGATTACTCTATATCTTGTTCACTTTGATTATAATATTGTTTACCTTCCAATAATTGCAGAAAAATTGAAATGTAAAATGGTCAAATTAAAGAATGCGAGATTATCTTTTAAATAGTATTAAGAACGTTTAAAAAAGTCGAAAATCAAAAAAATTTATCATTGACGAAAAAAAAGTTCTTTGAAACGCAGTAAAAATTCAAAAATTTTAAGATAAATAAAAACCCATAGAAACACCATAGACCACCATAAACACCATATCATCTGATTTGTAATTACAGAAATAACATTTATAACATGAAAAAACGATAAATTTACCGCTCTAATTTAAAAAAATCAGGTATTCTAAAGAAAGTTATTTAGTAATTCAGAGTTACCGGAGAACCGGAGAAAAAGTGTTTCACTTTAGTATAATATAAGATTCTATACATACTTTTACATTTTGAGTTCAATTATCAAAATAAACTCACTTATACACTCATTTTAAGTAAAAGTCAATTCAAGATGAGTCCATACACAAGAGGTATAGTTCTTGGATCATCTTCAAATGGGAAATACACATTTGGAAGAACGAAGAGGAGAGAAAAGTTTTTTCATGGCAACAAGCGAGGAAGAAATCTGTCATTGCAAACACCTGCAAATCATCAGGAACCACCATCAAGAGCATCGAGCACCAATTCCACATCAAGAAACCATGAGCAACGACAAGTAACTACTAAAAATTAAAAGGAGAATACAAAGAAGCTGGTATTATCAAGGACAGAATATTTGACATTTCCTTACTGTAGCCAATTTCTGGCCTGTAAAGCTTGTGGTAGGGATGTCGAATTTGATGAAATCGGTACAAGAGATCTCGACACTACACTATCTGCCACTTGCACTGGATGCCACAAAGGTACTTTCATTGACTCCAGTCCAAAACTGGTAAGCAACGTAATGCATATGAAATCAATAGACGTTCAGTTTCAGCTATGAGACTCCTTGGACACAGTCATACTGGTTAAAATTCTTTCTGTTGAGTACTAGATTTATTAACTCAAATTTCTCATAGAGAGACTGTTTCGCGAGATGGTTCTTGGAGGAAGCGAGGTCACTCTTCCCTTCAAAGTGTATCAGCACTGATACGCCATGCAAATGGAAAAGTGATTGACGTGTCTCCCAAACAATCCCTTTGTAAAGTCTGCAAAAATTATCCTGAAGAGGACACTGCGCAGTACAAAGAGTGGTTCGAGGCTCATCAAGACAGGTGTTCACGAAATCACCAAGGTAATTCTGAAAAGATGGAAGTCGATGTCATTGTTAAAATGTTTCAATGATCTGAGACAATCCATGGAGTGAAATACAAGAATTATATTGGTGATTCAAAAGTCTATAAAGCTCTTTGTGATTGCCAACCATATGAAGATGATATGTTGGACACGTGCAGAAGAGGATGGGAACACGACTAAGAAACCTCAAGAAGAGCTTAATAGGAAAGAAGTTACCTGATGGCATAGGCATTGGTGGGAAAAACCATCTAACTGCTCTGAGGATTGATCAGTTGACAAAGTATTATGACAATGCCATTCGAGGCCATAACGATTCAGTTGAAAAAATGTCGAATGCCATTTGGAAAACATTTTTTCACAAGCAGTCAACTGATCAGGAGCCCAAGCACCACCTTTGCCCACTAGGAACACGAAGTTGGTGCAAATGGCAGGTAGCCAAGCCCAACAATAACCTGAAGAGCTTTCACCACAAAGATTCCAATCCTCTTGCTGTTATGAACGCAATTGAGCCCATTTACAAAGACTTGACGGATCCTGGCTTGCTTGAGAGATGTGTTGGAGGCTACACACAAAATAACAACGAGAGCTTCAACCAATCTGTGTGGAAAATCATCCCCAAGCACAGTTTCAGTGGTCTTGCAGTTTTGGAAATTGGAGGATATATTGCTGTCTATTCATTCAATGATGGCAAAGCTGGAATCCTGGACATCATGAGCAGGCTTGGCACTCAACCTGGATCATGTGCGATCAACTGGGCCAAGAGTATGGATGAAGGAAGACTTTTCTGGTCCGACAAGAAAGCAGCAGAATCTATATTGCAAGCACGCCAAGCTCAAAGGAAAAGAAATCATCAATTCTTACAGAGCTAGTGCATGTTGAAAACATAACCCTGCATTTCGCTGACATACACTGCACATATACGCTTAACCCTACATCACACTTCCTATCACACAATAATACACGAAAACTGCATCACTATACTTATACTGAAACAGGGTTTCAAAGAATTAATTCCTTCACGGATTTAATTCCATGTATAATTCACAATTCCTTTGAGGAATTATGAATTATTTGTCGTATAATTCATAATTCCTCAAAGTAATTGTGAATTATTTGTGGCATAATTCATAATTCCTCAAAGGAATTGTGAATTATTTGTCGCATAATTCATAATTCCTCAAAGGAATTGTGAATTATTTGCGGCATAATTCATAATTCCTCAAAGGAATTGTGAATTATTTGTCGCATAATTCCTGAAAGGAATTGTTCGCACAATTCATAATTCCTCAAAGGAGTTGGGAGTTATGAATTATTTGATCATTTTTTTGATTTGTATAATATATTCTCCTATATGAGGCAATCTACGCAGAGTCGGACACTTCCCTTCTTAAAAATGTATTTTGAATGTGCCCTCAAAATTGCCCAGTTTCCATTTTTGAGAAGGGAAGTGTCCGACTCTGCGTAGATTGCCTCATATAGGAGAATATATTATACAAATCAAAAAAATGATCAAATAATTCATAACTCCCAACTCCTTTGAGGAATTATGAATTGTGCGACTTATAATTCACAACTCCTTTGAGGAATTATGCCACAAATAATTTACAATTCCTTTGAGGAATTATGAATTATACGACAAATAATTCACAATTCGTTTGAGGAATTATGAATTATGCGACAAATAATTCACAATTCCTTTGAGGAATTATGAATTATGCGACAAATAATTCACAATTCGTTTGAGAAATTGTGAATTATGCGACAAATAATTCACAATTCCTTTGAGGAATTATGAATTATGCCACAAATAATTCACAATTCCTTTGAGGAATTATGAATTATGCCACAAATAATTCACAATTCCTTTGAGGAATTATGAATTATGCGACAAATAATTCACAATTCCTTTGAGGAATTATGAATTATGAATTGCGTAATTCAAATTTTTGGAACCCTGTACTGAAACACATAAAATCATACAATTTTTAAAATTTTTTTTGTAAAAATGAATCACATGCAAACCATGTGTAAACACAAACTTTCTACATAAATGCAGACTACAAACACAACAGCAATCCAGTCATCTGATGATCAGTAGTTTTCTGCTTTCCAGTATGACCTACTTTTCATTTAGAATCTCATCTGGACAATTTTCTTTCTAACCTTCAAATTGGTGCTCTTGTAGTGTATTTATTCGAAGCAAGAAAACTTCTGATGAGTACTTTATAATTATTCATATATTGTTCATTATAATTGACTTTATTATTTATTTTTATTAATTTTAGTATTTTTTTCATAGTATATATATATATATATACACACACAATAAATATTTTTCTGTTACATAAAGTTTATTGCATACCAAGACGATCATTTGCAATTAAATATAAGATTTAATTCATACAAAAAATCGATCCCACACTTAAAAAAAACAGTAACAAATTCTAGCATGTAGAACGCAATTTTTTTTATGGAAAAACTTGCCGTCCCGTCCTATAATAGATACCGATGGGTACTATCTTAAAATTGTGCATGGTTATCCAAAGTAATTTGTTGTTAACAAAACACTGTTAAAAAATCTCGTATCGTATTTTTCATTCTATATGTATTTACTACTATTCTTAACCAATTTTTGAAGAATTCAAACTTCATCTTGTAATCATTATAAACACAATTTTTGGTTATTTGTATTTGTATGTATGTTTCACAAAAGTATGTTATTATTATCGAATGGTTACCAGATGTTCAATGAAAATAATTATTATTATGTATTACAAAAATGTTATAAAATAAATTTCTATGATTAAAGTTCGGAAATCAATCAAGCTAAAAAATATTAAATTAACATTTATGTTTATATTTTAGTTTTATATCCATACTTAATAAAAAAAATAGAACTACAATTTTTATTTGAGGCTATCGTTCTCACAGTTTAACATAATATTATATTATACATAAATATTATATATAAGGGTGGTACTCTGACAAATCGAGCGGTCGATTTATTGAACCTATCGAAAAAAATTTTTAAAATGTTCCTAAGAGACACATGAGTATCCCTGAATTTTTTCAGATTTTTTGCATCAAGTATCTTCGAGTTACAGAGGGTCATAGTTGATGAAATCACGTTTTTTTGCTTTTTCTGGCTACTTTCATTAATTTGTAGATCCTCAGGGAAGCATTTTTCACTATAGAGATATATAACATTTTTTTCTGCAAATTTTATAAACTATTCAACAAAAATATTTTTGATGTCGTATATATATGTTTTAAGAAAGTTATAAGTCATTTAATTCTTAAAATCAAGTTTTAGGAAAGTTCGATCATCCGGATCATAACCAAAAAATTCATGAAGATACCTTATTTCAATTAAAAAAAGTCTGCGAAAGACCCAGAATGTCAGAGGCCTTGGTTTCTCTGTAAAAAATCATTATATCCGTTCATATATGAAAAAAATTTAGTTATATTGCTATATAGAAGAATTTAACCAATTTTATCAATTACGTAAGTTTTTTTATAATAATTTCAGTCATTAAAAAAATGATAAGGTTAGTGAAATGCTTCTATATAGCAATATAACTAAATTTTTTTCATATATGAACGGATATAATGATTTTTTACAGAGAAACCAAGGCCTCTGACATTCTGGGTCTTTCGCAGACTTTTTTGAATTGAAATAAGGTATCTTCAGGAATTTTTTGGTTATGATCCGGATGATCGAACTTTCCTAAAACTTGATTTTAAGATTAAATGACTTATAACTTTCTTAAAACATATATATACGACATCAAAAATATTTTTTTTGAATAGTTTAGAAAATTTGCAGAAAAAAATGTTATATATCTCTATAGTGAAAAATGCTTCCCTGAGGATCTACAAATTAATGAAAGTAGCCAGAAAAAGCAAAAAAACGTAATTTCATCAACTTTGACCCTCTGTAACTCGAAGATACTTGATGAAAAAAATCTGAAAAAATTCAGGGATACTCATGTGTCTCTTAGGAACATTTCAAAAATTTTTTTCGATAGGGTCAAAAAATCGACATAATATTATATTATACATAAATATTATATATAAACATATATTATAAGTATATTAAAAATTTTATGAGATTGTTGATTACACTGACATTTAGTAGTTCATCGATTATCTATGATAGGACGGGACGGCAAGTTTTTCCATAAAAAAAATTGCGTTCTACATGCTAGAATTTGTTACTGTTTTTTTTAAATGTGGGATCGATTTTTTGTATGAATTAAATCTTATATTTAATTGCAAATGATCGTCTTGGACATAGATTTTTCATGAAATAAGGATAGCAATTTACTGAATTACTAAGTAGAGTAGATTCTACATCCGCTCGTTGCTTCCATAAATAATCGAAAAAGTTTTCGTAATGCGAAACAATCCTGTAATATATTATGGGCACATTTTTCATGTGATAATGTCATGTAAGAACATCATTCCTATATGTACACTCGGATACTATTGAACTTTGAATAATATCGAATTAGTGCTATGCTTTGCGCATGTTTGTGACCGGTCACGGAACGCTCTATTTACCGGAAGTACGGTGACCTAACCTCCCACACTAAATACGGCGTAAGAGTGATCAGTCATTAAACGTCAGCTGGAATGCGCAGGACGTGGCGGCAATCGCAGTTATTCCGACAATTCTACCGACAGTATCTTTTCACACGCTATCCACCTTTTCACATGTCACAATTTGGTCGAGTGTTTATAATGATGAATACATATATATTTATAATCCTTCTCCGATTTAAACAATTATTTATTTACATCAACTCAATTGCTTCTTATAACAAAAACTTGCCAATTTCTTTATTGATATCATAACTTTCTTTTGCTATATTAAAATTGAAATTTATGTAAAATCGAAGGTATAGAGAAGAAACACTAAAGATATGGTAGTCTGTCCAACAGATCCTTCAAGCAAGGATGTTTACGCATTCATATTGATATAGATAGATAAAAATTTCAAGTTATTCAGCTTCATGTATAAGCATCATGTTCTTTCAGTGTCTGTGATTCACTCATTTACGAGGTAAAAGAAGACACATATATTAATATAATTATTTGTTGAACTAATTAGAAATACCTTTTTAATCATTGCATTATAATCACATTTCTTATCAACCTTTACTAAGGGAAAAGTAATAAACGTACACAATAAACCTGCTAGAATCAAGGGGCGCGGTAGCGCCACGATGGCAAGTATAAGGTACGTGAGTACGTACGCCGCCGTCGGGCGCTAGCCAGACCCTATATACATCTCATAGGCATTGTTGGAAACTCGACTTACGGTTTTCTTCACTTTGACAGTATTATTTGTCACATAGAAATACTCAAACGTAAGCTTGAGACGAAACTAACAAAATCACATCAGGGTCACATTTTCTGAAAATGCTTCTATCGACAGATATTGTAAAGTGAAAGTTCGAGCCCCTCGATTCTCATCAAGAGAGAAGAATGAAAACTGAACAATTCTTCCGGTTACGTCAGCCCTACGTATTTCCGTAATAACATATAGCACACCATGCATCAATATAGATCTACTTGTACATGCTGAGCAGATGCAGACGATGTTTCATGGTGAAACATTGTTTATGTTTATAATAATCAACGTAAATATTTTAATTAATAATTTAACATATTATTATAAAATATTGTGATAGTGCGAAATATATCATAAGTTTAATATTTTAAAACAGTGTCATTTAAAAACAGTGAGAAATAAGTCAATTTCGTTCATAATGATCGACATGATTAATAGTGTATAATTAGATTAGAAAAGTATTTAGTGTTATGATTGTGATTTATTAATAGACAATATAAATCAAGGTTTCGTGAACTGATACTTTGTTTAAATGTTCTCTTTTCTTTTTCAGATACTTTTGGGAGGTTATATTGCCATTGAAAAAAGTTTGAATTATAAATATTTCTGATTTGCAGTATTTATTATGCTGTGAAGTAAGAATGTTTATTAAGTTAGCAGAATATCTGGTGCAAGCGGAAGATTTTTATTTTGATAATATGTAATTCATCTACTAGTGTGAAGGATTGTTTTTTATGGAGGATCGTCTCCTTATGGAGAACTATCCACCTCTTGCTGTGAATTATAGACTTTTTTAGACTTTTTCTCTATCCAGATCGGATGGAATGTACCATAAAAAAGTGTTAAAAAGTGAACTTATTATAAGTTGTATACAGAAAGTGATTGTGTTATTTTAAACGAGAATAAACTTATGAAAAGTATTATCTAAACAATTATTATGTGAAGTTGAAAAAAGTGCTAAAAAGTAAATGTCTAAAATTAAAATTATAATATTGAAACTTTTGAAAAACCAAATACAGCTGCCGAGGTAAACTGTTAAACTTTCATTCATTAATAGCATAATCTTTTTTTACTACTTACGAAGAATAGTGATAGTGTCTTTTTATATCCAAAATGTTGATATGTTCACAAGATTAAATTGAAAGATAGTTCAAGTTTAATAGATTACAGCGTAACTCAGCATAGTGATTAGTGATATAAATTCTAAATTAAAGCTATCTGTAAATATTGTTTCGAATGTAATCCATTACTAAAAGATTTTTAGTGTTGTATTGGTGATAATTTGTTTATTAAATTATTTGAACATGTTATGCCGTTTAATCTGTATATTATAATAATAATACCTGTAAACTTTGTGAAAATAAGGAAAAATGTGAGACTCGTGGTTTAGAGCCCACCTGTCAAATATACTTAGACGGACATTCAGTTGAAATAAGGAAAAATGTGAGACTCGTGGTTTAGAGCCCACCTGTCAAATATACTTAGACGGACATTCAGTTGAAATAAGGAAAAATGTGAGACTCGTGGTTTAGAGCCCACCTGTCAAATATACTTAGACGGACATTCAGTTGAAATAATAAGGAAAAATGTGAGACTCGTGGTCTGAAGCCCAGCCTTCAAATATACTTAGACGGACATTCAGTTGAAATAATAAGGAAAAATGTGAGACTCGTGGTCTGAAGCCCAGCCTTCAAATATACTTAGACGGACAGTCAGTTAAAATAATAAGGAAAAATGTGAGACTCGTGGTTTGAAGCCCAGCTGTCAAATATACTTAGACGGACATTCACTTGAATAATTCATATGGATTTCCATTTGGAAATTTAGATATTTTCTATGGATGTCCACTAACAAAGTCCAGATAAATTCAAGTGTTTAATAATTTATTAGTTAGTTACATGTTTGCATTATCAGCTATCTCAACCTCTTCTTCTACTTCTTCTGCAATGTTCATCGCTTGAGCTCTTCGAGTCATGTCAATGTTAGTCATTGCCATGCGATTAATAAAATCTGCTAAATTTTGTAGATTCCGTTGATATGGATTTAATCGCATATAGTAGGGTCTTCTTCTAATGTTTTGCCCAGCTCTGACACCTCGCCTGCCTAAAATATTAAAATTTTTAATGCATCTTTTTTTAAAAATCAATTTCTGAAATATTGTACTAATTGTGTACATCGTATTCTGTCAAAAATTAATATTATTTCTGAGTAATCTTGTTACGTATAAAATTTCTAATAAGTTAATACTTTTATCTCGAGGGAATGATTAAATTAATTAAATTCTTAATACGAATAATGGAATTAATTCTTCTATCAATTTTTCAAATTATTACGGTAAAAAAAGAAACTTTATAAGAAAGTATAAAGGGATTTATAGATAGTCTTTATTGTACCTCATCATATTTTTATCTCGACGGAATGAATTTCCCAATAAACTTTTTAGTTCTATAAATGAACAATTTAAAATATTTACCTCGATTAGCAATAGCACCTGCACCTCCTTGATTTGGCTGAGGCTGAGGATGTTCCTCCCTGACTCCTTGTAAAATAAAAAAATACATAGTTCGTTTAAATGATTCGATATATCCTGTTACTTTGATGATAATTATTTAATTGTAGAAGCGAAAATAGACAATTTAGTCATAATTTGCTAAATATGAGTGATGACTTTATTTACAGCAACAAATAAAGCAAGCCTAATGTGTTGGAGTCTATATAGAAACTTTTGTATTAATTAGAAAATCAATTTTTAAGATTTGGTGCAAATCTATAGGATCGAACCTGGAAAATTTTGAATTTTAAATTTAGATTAGAGATAAGTCTATTATATGGAGACACATATGCATACACACACACACACACACACACCCATATATATATATATATATATATATATATATATATATATCAGACTAAAAGTATGTTTTTAAAACTAAAAATATACTAAAAGTAATATGGTAAGAAATTCTAGAATTGAAAAAATGTTTAAAATCCCAACTTTGATCATCTATAGCTTGAAAATTAATGGAGGTGATAAACTATAAAATAAATTTGGTACACAAACTTTAATTTGTATAATTTTTTTCCTACCATTGTTTCCATCAATCTGCATGTTATTGTGCTCAGCCATTTTAATTCTAAAATTTTTAAAAATATTCTTAAAACTGTATATTTTTCTTATGTATTATTTACTTGATTGTATATTGTGTATATTTTTATTTTAGAAAAAAATTAAAATTTTTTTATGTATACACAATGGACCGTTAAATAATTTAATTTCACAGAAAAAAATTTTTTTTTGGTAATCTATGAGTTGTGTACTTTTACACATACACACAGAGATACACACACATATATATATTTTTATCTTATAAATTAGTAAATAGTTTATTTATTTATACTATTATTAATGTAAGTATATATATATATATATATTGAATTTAGGATAGTTGTATTTTTGATTTATAAAATCAAAATGTTTCGTTAATTAAAAATAAATATAATCTATTATTTCCAATTTATATAAAATGAATTTACGTTATAATTAATTTATTAATTTATTTAATTTATTTTATGATTATATTTTAATTTAACTTACACTTATTTTTCTCGAAGAACAGATTCACACGTCTGCTTTCTAGAAAGACTATAGACTAAATGAATACATCGACACCTATACAGCCTCTTCACCTATAAGTAATTGCTATGTTTTCCCCGTTTATTCGTGACCGCTATTGTTTTCATACGAAAGCACAATACATTTTGAACACTTATTTGTCACGTTTTCTGAAGCAAGATTGATTGGCTTGTTTGAGATTTCTTTCGTACAGAGAGAATAATTTTCACGTTTTCAAAAATAAATTTATTCATATATAGTTTAAATTTAGTTTTAATATTTTAAGTTTTAAAACTAAAATTCTAGCCACCTGCTATATATCACGGTGAATGTAAGTAAATATATATATCTAAATTATTCAATTTCAAACAATGAAATTTTTTGGTCATTTCAAATAAATTATCTATAATTTTTTTTAAATTGTACTACCATTAAAATGTTTTGCATTTTTAAATGGTTTCTCTTTTTAAAAATAAGAAGTATTGCAATTTAATGAGTATTAAAAATTTTACTAGAAAAGAGTTTGTTAAATATCATCATTGTTTTGTTATTAGCATTTTAATGTCAATGCTAAAAAATATAGTGCGTAGGGATTTTAGAATGCATGAGTGGAGGGCGCAGTGCAAGAGCTTATCATTGCAGTAGTCGTGCTTGGTCGTACGTATATACCTATATATATCATATGTACAAGCTTTGTATGTATCCCTATTGAAAATAACCAGATAGTTTTACCACCTGGTTTGACCAGGTGGTAATGACCAACTGGTTTTACCATCAGGTACTTTTACCCGGATTACCACGTGGTAAAACCATGTGGTTTTACCACATGGTTATTATCAGCTGATAATTAATATTACTATAATTCACGTCTCTAAATAAAACGCAACGAATGTGGGATGAGTTTGTGGCACGAGAGAAGCGAATCTATCGAAGAATCAAATAAATTGAATTCTTTATCGTGAATAAATTTTTATATTTATTGTCGTACTTATATAACTTTTTTTAATACAAACTAACCAGGAATATCTGGCTTAAACAAAAGTATTACGTAACTTTTCAATACTGATCTCATAGGTTTTCAATATTATATCATATACTTACGGAAATGTAAGTGTGCATGATACTTTAAGAAAAAAGAACTTAAATTAACATTCTCAAATAAGTAGAATAATATAAACTAAATATTATTGCTTAAACCCTTAATATCATTTAATCAATAAAATGAATTAATGAAGGGAATTAAGTCTAACTGATATGTATCTGCTGCATACATTGTTAAGTACACAAAAGTTTAATCGTCCTCATGTGATGCTACTGAACTGTTAGATTCAGAACTTCCTGTGCTCTCGGAATCAGAACTGGAATCTGGGTTGCGAATAAGACCTAAAATTAGAATAGAAGTACATGCATTACTCAACGACTTGGTAAATATACGCAAAATTATTGAAAGTTAATGTAATAATAAGTTACCTGCTTTGTATCGCTTTCGAAGATAGTTGATATAATCCCCTAGTACATTTTTCCACTCATTTCTAGCAGTTCGTCTGGCTTCCTTTACACGAACATATTTTTTGATAAAATTAAAGTACAATTCTGAAAATAATACGTAATATTATTATACTAATATTATTTTATTGCATTATGCATTGCTAGGGTTAATGAAAAATTTAAAACTAACTTCTTATGACAGCCTTTTTTACTGGAGTAAAGCTTTTCCTCGGTGATCTATTTTCTAGTTCTTGTCCACATTTCTTGATCAAGAAAGCTCGATTCATTAAATGGTACTCCGTGTACACTGCTTTAGCAAGGAATTTCAAATATTTTGATGGCTCTTTTTGTCTTTGAAGTAAATTGAATGACTTGTAAGGAATTGAGACGCCAAACTTTAAGTGAATCATTTCAACCTGAAATACATCATACATAAGTAGTAAGTAGTAATTACTATTGTTGTTATTATTATTATAATTATATTATACATACTTTTGTAGGAGAAGTATCGGTTAGAATTTGTCCATCTTTATCTTTATGATGTACTACCATATCCCATTTTGAGAAATCTCGTAACTTTTTTGTATTATTTTCTATAAAATTATCAGAATCATACTCTGCATCACTTACTCTACCACTTTTGTTTTTTTTTTCTGTGCGTGTTTTTTACCCTTTTGATCTTGTTTTTCTTTATGAAACTGAATATTCGGAACATTTTTTCTGCTTTCCTTAGAAGCATGCTTCTTTTTTTTATGTCTTTTTACTACATTTTGATTAAAAACGTCTTTTTCAGCATTGTTTTGTGATTTATTTTCTTTTAATAACGTGCTTGACTGTACATCTGGAGAAAAATTTATTTCCATCTCTGAATCTAAATTAGCTATCATCTCATCGATTCTTTGCTTCTTTGCAGAGTTTTCTTCTTCAAATGATGCCTTTCTTTTTCTATCATCATACTCGTTATTGTCTATGTCAGAATCCTTAGAAAAACTGCTTACTGCATTTTGCTATTACCATGTAAAAGTATAAAAAATCTATAATTAAAATTTTTTCAGTGGTATACAATACTTATAAAAAATTGTATTAATACGTACCCAAGTCATATAAATTCATATTCTCAACTACTTCATCTTCAACAAAATCTAGAAAAAAATAAATTAAGGTTAATATAATTGATCATGAGGAATTATAAAAAGCTATGCCATTAAGATTTCTTTCATATTTGTAATGCAATAACAAATAAATAAATAAATAAATAGATAAATAAATAACATTGTTGCGTACCTTGTGGTGATACTATTTGTTTTCTTGATAGATAAAGAGATTCTTTTTCTGTAGGTTTCATAGCACTTTTAAGAGAAAGAGATTCCACCATTGTTTTCATTTCTAACATCTGTTCATTCAGTTTTTTAATTTTGGTATCATATACAGTTGCCATTTGTTCATTTTGATGTTTAGCATTTTGTAACTCCTGTTCTAATTGTTTAATTTTTAAATCTTTCTCATCATCTTCAAAATCTGAGGTCTCATCAGGTAAATTGATTTTGTCAAATTCATCAATCTTTTTTTCCAAATTCGTAGTAATTTCATCCTCAACTGTATTTGATTTATCTTTTTTAACTTTATCTTTTTTAACCTTATCTTTTTTACATTCTTTTTGTTTTTCATCTTTCTTCTTTTTCAATTTTGATTCTTTACCGGATTCCTAAAATATAATAATTAATAAAAATCAGTTCATTATGAATTAAGGGGACAAAATACCCCTATAATACTAAAATCCACAAATCTCAGTATACGCTTAACAGATATGAATAATTTATTTGGGAGTTGTGCTGTCATTGTGAAAAATTTTACGTGTTATAGATAAATGGATTCCAATATACGCTTAGCAGATATGTCAACGAAGGACCATATCTGTACTTTATAGGCTGATATTAAAGAGACTTGGTTATGTCAACGAAGGACCATATCTGTACTTTATAGGCTGATATTAAAGAGGCTTGGTCCATCGATGACATATCTGCTAAGCTTATACTCAGACTGTACCTGATCTAATTTCTTTTCTTCTTTTTTCATTCGTTTTATAATGTTTGCTTCAGCTTGGCTCTCGTTTAAATTGAAATACTTCCATCGTTGACTTTTATTCATAGAATAATTTTGCACTGCATCATAGTCTTCTGCAATTAAAAATTATGTTTCATGTATATATATGGTAAAAATAAGAAATATCTGAGCTATCGACTCAAAACATTTTTTAATTGAACTTAATTGGCCTACATAATGTCTTAGCGTAGTTTGCTTTTATCATGTATAAGCATTTCTATTATCAAAACAAGATTTTATACTTTGGAATTGAGATGCGGGTATTTTTTTTTAAGTTTATATAGGTTCCAAGTATACTTAATAAATAAGTAGTATAATTAATACTTCAACAATAGAAAAAGTTTTATTAATACAAATATATCCATTTTCTATGTTTACTTTTGACTATAATAATTTTAGATAGTTAACTCAAAGCAAAATTCAAGAGAGCAGAGCTTCTACAAAATTTTACAAAACTTTAATAACTGATGGAATTTAACCTATTTTTTTAGTATATAATGCATGGTTAAGTAACTTACGTGACACAAAATGTACTTGAACAGGAGCTACGTATGCTTGGCCCGTTACTAAATCATTATGTTCAGCAAAATGAGGTACTTTGTACGTCATCTCATCCAAAGTAAATCCTTTGATCTGGCATGTATCCATTACAAACATGGTTTTGGATTTATCCTTAATGCTGTGAACTAGTGCATACAGCTGTGAAGATTGGTTCGTCTTACCACCATACTTCTCATTTGATGTCTTATCTTCGTTGGACATTGTCTAAAAACATTTTATTTTATAAATTATATTTCAAATCTTGCACACAGAAAATAACGTATACACTGGGCCACGTGCAGAACCTCTATAAAACATTATTCTAAAGGTTGCGTCAATGTAATTATAAAAATATGCATGAGTAATTACCTGTCGTATTCCATCCAAAGGATTGCACGGTTACACTGAATTAATAATAACTTCTTTAAAAAATTAATTTACCTACTGGTTTCATTTCTTATTTCCTTTGCTTTACAGAAAATTCTCTCTCACGAGGATCACTTAAATCATTGAAGAGCTAGCTCGATAGAGGTAGATATTATCTAAGGACTCGATTGTCGCGCTTATACGCATGGCTGAGATGATTATTAGGCATAGACATACTAGTATGTCTATATGTTATTAGGAGTTCGCGGCATTCGGGGTGAGGGGAGTGAGCCAGGAGCCTGTCTTTGTTTACAATGTATTCCGTTACAGAACGGAATTATATACAGATATAAGGGAACGGATCACAGCTAATAGCAGCTACCCTCACTTTCGTTGGTTCGAGATATATATATATATATATAATATATATCGTTTAGTCTTTTGGCGGTATAGAGTTAGCGCGTTATTTACAGAGTAGGTACTACTATACAATAATAACATAAACAAAGATAATTAATTATATTAGTATTTAACAATTTGAATTCAAATTCTCGAATTAGCATCTGTTCGAGTTATTGGGAATATTATAGACGTTTGATGCTTGTTGATCGAAAAGCCCACACAGAAGCCCACGCAGCCCACGCAGCCCTGCACGCAGCCCCTGCAGCTACACTTCTAACCTGTCTGTAAAGCTACTGCTTGCTACTGCTTGCTAGTAAGTTATATTGTTATAAATGTACTATTTACAAAGTATATGTAAACTTATCTTAATATAAAAATTTAAAAAGAATTGCAAATGCTTCATTCGCTGTCACGCCGAAAATGAGTCAACTAAGAAGATACATTGAAGATGGCACGGTAGAAATTCCACAGCAAACAAGAAACCGCTTACAACGGAGAAATTTATATGAAAGTGATGACTCTTTCAGTAACGAAGAAATACAGGTAATAGGTGTTACTAATTTAATCACTAGAAAGTGTTATATAGAGAAAAGTGCATCTATAGTTGTAATAGAGTCCAAAAAAGTTCGCTCCTGCAGCTAATTCCTCCTCCTCAGAAGGATTTTTCTGCTTGATTAGTTATAGAGATTTTTGTAAAATCTCACTTCATTTTTTGCTGTTTCAGCTTTTTACAAATTTATTACATCCTTACAATGTTAAATTATATAAAGAAGAATCTTTTCATAGATTCTTAAACTTATTTAATATGAATCAACTGTTTCAACTTTATAATTTTAACTTAATAATGCATACACGTTTTCAGATACAAAAAGGCTTGAAAATATTGAATACAAAGTCTTTGTTTCAAAAAGTGTTCGCTAGTCTAAGATCAAGGTCTATCGAATACCTACCAATATGTCATTCAGTTTTTATTACATAGTTATGCGACACATAGTCTCTGCCTGTGTCGTATATTTCTTTAGAAATTCTCCAATTTCTTTCAAAATACATTGAATTTATTTTTATAAGTTAAGAATATTTTCTTCTAGTCATTAGTTTACTCAGATTTTAACTTTTTCCTTTCGCTGTTAGCAAATTCCCTCTATTCAGTGAATTGATAGGTTCAAAATGTATAGAGAAAAGTGCATCTATAATTATAATCGAGTCAAAAAAATAAATTTTGTTCTATATATCATAAATACTTATTAGAATATTTTTCAGAATAAGTAAGTATAATAATGATTTCAGGCATGGTTCGCTCCTGCAGCTAGTTCCTCCTCCTCTGAAGACAGTCAAGAAATATCATCAGAGCAGTCTCTATCAGAGTCAATGTCGTCCACTACTACATCAAGTACAGCATTGTTTACTTCAGCATCATCACCATCATCTGTCCGGAATGGAAATTATATGGATCCGAATTCTGATATCTCCGTAGAAGATGTAGCTAATCAATATCAGTCGAGCAGTCGTACTGAATCATCACAACCTTCGGATTCATCCCAGTCTTTTGCCTCGCAAGCATCAAGAGTAGGTTAAATGTACAGATTACTCTGTACTCATTGATGGCTACTTTAATAATCATATTTTTTATTATAGATTCGTTTTTCTTTTATAAAAGATTGAAATATTTATATTTTAATTTGAATGTAGGGTTATTAATTTGAATTAGGGTTTAACTTGATTTTTGAAGATATTTGAAGTAGGGTTGTTAATTTGAATGTTTCTATTAAGGGGGATCCCTGACAGATTCTATTTATTTCAAGTATAAGAAATGCATTCTGTAAATTAAAAGTGCCAAAACCATTCTTCGATGACTAGTTTCATCGAAGAAATGATTTTTACCAAAAATAATCCATGCGTATACATAATTTTTAATTCCTCTTTCAATTAGGGTTAAAATTTATATTTTAATTGAAGAAATAACCCCATATATTATTTTCATAAAATGTTCAAGTTAAACGTGGGGTTATTTCTTTAATTAAAATACAAATTTAAACCCTAATTGGAAGAAGATTAAAAAATTGGATATACGTATGGAACATTTTTATGAAAAATCAGTTCTTCGATGAAATTAATCATGAAAGCGTGGTTTTGGCACTTCTAACTCATGGAATACATTTCTTATACTTTAAACAAATAGAATCTGTCTATAATTATAAAAATATTAATCTCAATTTTATCTCAAATGCAATGCTTTTAAAAATATAGATATAAAGGGCAGAAATTCCTGGCTACTAATTTTTATCTATTTTTGAAAGAATGTTTATTTAAAAGTATTTATTTTAAATTTATAAATTTCTGCAGATTATTGTTATATATAGAATAATAAATGCATTCTATGAGTTAAAAAAGACAAAATCACTGTTTTATGTTAAGTTTGTCGAATAACTGGTTTTTCAAAAATTATATTCAGCGTATAGTAAACTACTCAAAATAGGCTTATAAATTTAAAATCATTATTTTTTTTTTTTTTTGAAATACACAACTTATTAAAAGTGGATTAAAATCAGAAGTGCGCCTTAACATGTTGCAAAAATATCTCGACTAAACTCAAATGTTAATATTTTCAAACATGATCAAAATTATTGTTATTAAATTATTATTATTCATTCTTTTATGAATTATTTTACAAAAATTAATTATTTTTTGTAGGAATCTTGGAGATCTGATTTGTTTAACGAAATTTTTCAAGACGGTAGTACGGAATCAGATAACGATTCTGATACTGATTTGGATAGTGATTCGAATCCCAGTATACCATCTTGGTTGTATGCTAATCAGTACACCGATTCAGATGAAGAATTCAACATATTTGAAAAGCTGACGGAATTTATGCAGAATCCTGATAATCAACAGAATATTAGAGGATTGCCTGTAAGCACAATAGAAATTACTTTTTGTATTTTAAAATTCGGACATACATACAATCTGTGTCATTCAGCAATGACAGATTTATTTAAAATGATTAATATATTCATTGGAGGTCGTATTCTACCGGAAACTAGGTACCTTTTAGATGAGTTATTTAATCCAAAATTAGGTTTTGAATATCATGCTATCTGTCCAGAATGCAAAATGTACGTTGCACAATTTGATTTTAGTGAACGTTTCAAGACATGTAGAAATTGTAATACGCCAATATCATTGAAGGATCCCACATATAATGATTATTTTGTTATAATAAATAACGACAAACATATTGCGCAACAAATAAAAGAAAATTATGAGCATATTCAATCAATTTTTCACAGACGACTCAGAAATAATAACGAATTCACAATAGTTTATCGACTACCTTTAATTCTGATGGTGCTCCTATCTTCGAAAGTTCTAAGGTTTCTATTTGGCTCATCCAAATGGTACTTAATGAATTGCCATATGAGAAAAGAATTTGTAAAACTATTACTTGCGGACTGTGGTTTGGAAAAGACAAGCCTAACATGAATATATTTTTAAAACCGTATGTTAAATACATGAATCAATTAGCTAATGAGGGTGTATCGTGCATTATCAATGGTGTCGCACGGCGTTTTAAGATCTTCACTTTGTGCTGCTGCGTCGATTCCGTCGCCCGAGCTCCAATGCAAGGCATTGTTCAATACAATGGGTACTTCGGATGCAGCTGGTGCTTGCATCCGGGTGTGTATGTACGAAGCTTAAGAGGTGGTTGCATTAAGTATATACTCTTAGATGACTTCCCTCTTCGTAGAAATGAAAGGGATACTTGGGAACACATGATTTTGAGTCAAAATTCAGTGCACCCTGTATTTGGAATAAAAAATCCTTCAATTTTAACTTCTTTGACGTCTTTTAATATCATTAGGGGATTTGTTCCTGACAGCATGCATTGCATTTGCTTAGGAATAGCCGACCAATTTCTGGGTTATTGGGTTGATAGCAGTAACATGCCATTCTCATTATCTAAAGCAGACGTTGCTGCAATAGATAATTTAATGCAACAAATTAAAGCTCCTAATCAAATTTGTAGACTGTCTAGACCAGTTAAAGAAAGGAGATGGTGGAAGGCTAAAGAATGGGAAAACTGGATTATATTTTATAGTTTACCTATTCTACTCTCTTTTCCGCACATGCGTCGATACGTAGATCACTGGGCATTCTTTGTTGAGGCCTTTTTTACTCTTAATAAGCAAAGTATTATTAATGAAGACTTGACTCGTGCTGCTAATTTAATACACAGATTTGTTGTTTATACTGAATATTACTACACACAACAAGCTATGACGTACAATGTCCATCAATTACTACATGTAATACAATCTGTAAAGGACTGGGGGCCTTTATGGAGTCACAATGGCTACTGCTTTGAGAATGGAAATATGCTATTACTTAATAAAATCCACGCTGCCAAAGGCGTCGTTAAGCAGTTATGTCGATCTATTGGTACAAATAATAGTGAATTAATTTTGAAACAACATGCAAATGTGATCAAGCCACATTCTAAAATTCACAATTTTGTCACATATCTCGATGACAAACATGCAAGAAATACTTTGAAATTATCAGAATCGAGATATTTTGGATGGTCTAAGCCCACAAAAGTAAGATGGATTAGATAGCTTAACTTGTCAGAAAGTAGCAGATCGTATAAAAAAATTGTAAAAGGAAGATGCCTGTTTACATCTTCTAAAAGCAAAAGAGTAAGATCTGATAACTCATTTGCAATATTAGCTAATGGCGATTATATTCGCATAGTCGAATTTATTGTAGATCCTGTGAACATGCAAGAGTACACGCTGTGTCATATGCTATTTATAGATAATGTATTCAGTGATACGCATTGTACGAAACAAATTAGACAAATTTCTCGAAACATTACACCCATTTTGACAAATAATTTAGAAAAAGTATGTTGCTTTATTCTAAACAATTCTAATGTTGACAATCAATATGTATGCGCTGTGCCAAACCTTTATTATTCTTAACTAAACTAAAAAAAGTACACGGATTTTATTAATATGTAAAGTACACGTAATTATTAATTAAGATACCACTTAATATTTTTATTGTACATCGAATACTATACCAATTACTTTAAACTATATTGTACAAATGTCTTAAAAATTCTACAAATTACTGTTAATTAAGTATTTTATTATTAAATCTGATTTCAAAATACTTACCTCTTGATTGTATGATTATTACCTATTATTACCTATTATTACCTATTATTACCTATTATTATTATTAAGCATTGATTATATTACATTTATACGGAAAAAAATTTTGTACGACTTATTTCGGCAAAGTTCAATTTTACTAGCGGATTTGCTTTCGTTAAATGCCACTTTCCGAAACACCGAGATAAGCCTTCTCGATGTCTGCGATAGTGTCACATTACATGATACCAAGATATTAATTACGAGCTGATAATAACCATGTGGTTTAACCATGTGGTTTTACCATGTGGTTTTACCAGGTGGTTGAACCATGTGGTTTTACCATGTGGTAATCTGGGTAAAAACACCAGATGGTCATGACCACCTAGTAAAACCACCTGGTTATTTTCAACAGGGATGTATTTTTATATGTATGTTCTACATACAGTTGTTGGTAAACGTTTTGTAATCCTAAGTTGTATGAGTATTGCTTCTTTTTATTATACCTACTGCAAAAGTATTTAATAGCATAAAGACATTCCAATTCAATTTAAATTTATTATTCAATAAGTATAGTTGTGATTTAAATTTACTATTCGATAAGTGTATTTTGGATTTAAATTTACTAGTTAATAAGTATATTTTGGATTAAATTTACTGTACGATAAGTATATTTTGGATTTAAATTTACTATACGACAAGTATATTTTGGATTTATATAATAAAACAGTAGTTATCATAACATCTGACTCTTTGCAAATATATTATTTTATATTTGTCAGATGTTTATTCTGTTTCTAATGGAGCTTAATATCAGTAGGTAATACGCTTTATCAATGAGTTTAGTGTCTTCAAATTATGAGGCTGTGATGAATAAATATCTAATGACATATACCAGCAATGTAGTATAAAATGTAAATAATACTATTAATGGTTTTTACAACGAAAGTTTGCTTCTACCATGTATAAAATGTTTATGTTTATTTATGAAGAGAAAAAAATCATTGAAATAGAGAAAAAATTACAAATGGTATGACTGTAATGTAAATAAAAAAATTCTTACGATAAAAGTGATTTCACATCAAGAAGTGTCTTTGTTTACTACAACTGACATTTTATAATAATGAAGCTTATTAATTAATCAAAACTTTATGCACTTAATAAGTTAATAATTAATATACTTAGATTGTGTTCAAAATTAGTCCAAAGAACTGTATGAATGATCTCCAAAATCCAAATTTCTCATATCCAAGCCGTTGAATAAGTTAATAATTAATATACTTATATTGTGTTTTCAAAATTAGTCCAAAGAACTGGATGAAATGATCTCCAAAATTGAAATTTTTCATATCCAAGCCATTGACAGTATCTGAAAACATAAAACAAAATTTCCACAAAGTATCGTATTTTTTATAACCATACCAAACAAAATAATTATAAACAAACTTATCTGACTTGACACAGGTCACATTTTTTCAGGAATGACAGAACACACGACTGAGAAAGGCAAACTAGACGGTGAATGAAAAGATAAAAAATCCAAAGAAATTTTCAAAAAATTCTCTAAAAAAACCAGTTGTTTGCCGTATAATTAAAAGACGGAAGGATCAAATTTGATGGGCTTAAACGAAAAGTAAACAAACTTAGCAGACGTCATGTTAAGAACAGTTAGGTAAAACAGGCGAACTGACTGGCGTGAAGTGTGCGATTTAATAGACACGACGTACATACAAAAAAAGAAATTTATCATCGATTAAAACTAGCTAATGGACATAGATAGAAAATGGAACTATCAAGTGTCGACTCAACCTGTGACTCACACGGTTTGTCCACACGATGTTCCATAATTATTGATAACATTGAGCGTATATATAGCAATATATACTCTCAGATATGTAAAAGTGATAAAATAAGACGTATCTACAAAAAAAGAAATGCATCATCGATTAAAACTAGCTAATATAGACATGTATAGAAAATGGAACTGTCAAGTGTCAACTCAACCTGTGACTCACAGGGTTTGTCCGCACGATGTTCCATATTTATTGAAAACATTGAGTTTATATCAAGGGGCGCGGTAGCGCCGCGATGGCAAGTATAAGGTACGTTCAGTGCGCACGCCGCCGTCGGGCGCTAGCCAAACCCTATTATACATCTCATAGTCAAGGGGCGCGGTAGCGCCGCGATGGCAAGTATAAGGTACGTTCAGTACGCACGCCGCCGTCGGGCGCTAGCCAAACCCTATTATACATCTCATAGGCATTGTTAGAAACTTGACTTACGGTTTTTTTCACTTTGACAGCATTATTTGTCACATATAACTACTCAAACGAAAGCTTGAGACGAAAGTAATAAAATCACATCAGGGTCATATTTTGTGAAATGGCTTCTATTAAATGTTATTCTGAAGTGAAAGTTCCGGCTCATGAATTCTCGTCAAAAAAATTGTTCTCCCTGATAAATTGTTTTCCGCCATACGTCATCATGTGTGACGTCAGCGCTATAGATATATACTTGTGTACAGATATGTGGTGCAGACAACGATTACAATAACACAGTGCTAAGGTATAGATAGATAAGCAAGCAACTTTATCAAGGGGCGCGTTTGTTAATAATTATAAATCAGTGTTAAATGTAATATAAATTTAACCTAAATATATATTTTAAAACAGTGTTAAATTCTTTTGTACACAATCGAAAAGCAATCATAAACTAATAGTTCATAATTAGATAAGTATTTAGTTTTATTTTGATTTATATAAATATACAATACAAGTAAAGGATTTGTGAACTGATTCTTTGTTAAAATGTTCTCTTTTATTTTTCAGGTTTTATTAGATTGGAAGGCATACAACTATCAGGATACAAGGAAAAAATTTTCTCGTAATGTGACAAGCTAGTGAAGTGTAAAGTATTTAATGATTTTTCATGCAAAAAAGTTTCTATTTTTCCATGTGCCAAACTAGTGAAAGTGCTGTATTTTCATCGTTTAAGTATCGAAGAAAGTTTTTACAGAATTTACAGTCAATGTTTTCCTATTTCTATTGGGAGGTTACGCAACTGTCAGGTTATATACTAAAGGAATTCCTGTGACAAGATGGTGAAGTGAAAAGTATTTTATAAAAGTATAATTCATTATTAAGTTTAGAATAATAACTGGTACAGAGTAAGCGGGTTCTTATTTTGATTCAAAGATTATGCTACCTACGCCACAAGATTTGATCATTATTAATAGGAAATACATAAGAGATTATAGAAAAGAATTTTCTTGTGATGTGACAAGTTAGTGTAGTGTTAAGAATGTGTCTACGAAAGTTTCTACGGTTGTTGACATAGCTATTCAATATTATTAAATTTTTTCTGTTGTTTCGTGAGAGGTTACAACTCTCAGGCTGTATACGTATATTGAAAGGAATCCGTGTGACAAGCTAGTGAAAGTGTTGTATTTTCATCGCTGAAGTATCGAAGAAAGTTTCTACAAAATTTGCAGTCCATCTGGTCATTACAAATTATCAAGTTCTTTGGACTTCAAGAAGAATAGCTGTCATAAGCGCAAGTATCTTGTAAGTATAAATAATATACACAAGTTTTTAGATTTTATACTGTATATTTTTTAAAAGTTATACATTAATTCTGTGGATTCACTCCTTGTGGAGGATCCTCTCCTTCTGGAGCATCTTCTCCGTGAAACACTTCTTGTGTTCTTTGCTTGGCCAGGTCCGAGCGTGTCTCTTCTACATTGGACCTGGCCATAAAATTTATGAATTCAGCTAAATTCTTCAGGTTTTGCTGGTAGGGATTCAGCCTCCTTCTGTATCTCCTGAAGTTCCTACCAGCCCTCGTACCTCTTCTACCTATATAAAGTATTTTATGTATTTTTTTTTTAAATTCTCAAATATATTTATATTACTAAAAAATTCTATTGGTAAAATGGTACTATGATTAGCCTGATTTCTGTTGCCCTTGTTGTTGTTGAAATTGTTATTGTCGTTGTTGTTGTTGTTATTGTTATTGTTGTTGTTATTATTGGCTGCACCAACTTGCGCTAAATTAAAAAAACATTTTGTTAGGGTTGGCGTAGGAAAACTAGTCTGGTTTTCAAATCTTAAGAACAAAATACATTATAAAATAAAATTTTTATGTACCATTTTCACTAATATCCATTTGGTTTTGCATGGTTAATTCTAAAAATTAAAAATGAATTTTATAGTTTAGTAACAATTCATGTTTATAATATACACTCATACACACACATAAATATATACATATGGGTTTTATATAGATTTTTTTAAGCCTTAAAATCAAGTTTTCAGTTTGATAATCAATATCTAAAAAAATATGAAAAGATAGTTTAACTCATTATAAAAGAATCTGTGAAAGTTCCAGAATGTCAGAGGCTTTGATTACTCTGTGAGAAATAAATATAAGAGCTCATTTATTAAAAATGACTTGTTTAGAGCAGCAAAAAATTTAGGTAAAACAGTGAAATATTAGCATAATCCATCAAAATTTTGTTGCGCTACATTATAAAAAATCCTATAGAATATCCCCATGTAATCAGTTTTAACATTTATAATAATTAAAATAAACTAAACAAGATTTTATACTTTGAAAAGCGCCCACGCATGCCATATACTCAATATATAATAGTTTCAAGGATATTTGACTTATATAAAAGTCAATAAACCATTAATTATAATCGATACATCCATACTCATTATTCATTATTATTTAGTTTTATTTATAATCAATTTTAAAAAGCATTTTTTAACAGGGAAATTCAGCTCTAGCAGAAGGGACTATCTTTCCATCTCTCTCTAATAAATGCATAAATGTACGGAAATTAGACTTTAGAACAAATTAAAAAATTTTTAGGAAAGATTGACGGTAAAAAAAGTAGATGAGAATATTCTATGGGATCTAGCGAACAAAGCAGAGTAGGTCAGAAAAGCCAAGATACATTCATTAGATGTGAAAATAATGTTGTAAATTCTTATCGGAAGATGCAAGTTTTTTTCCGTAGCTGTATTTTTTTCTTTTACAGAAAGTAGTAACTTTTAGAGAAACCAAGGCCTCTGACATTCTGGAACATTCACAGGTTCTTTCATAAGCGTATCAATTACTTACAGTGATAAATAAGGCTGATTCAATAATGTCTGCAGTTTATACATTATTTTTTACACTAAGTTGATCGGATCACCTGTAACAGAGAAAGAATAATTTATTTTACAACAAAGAATCATGTTCTATTATCGTAAAGTTAATTTATTTAAAGGTAATTAAAATATACTTATCTGACAGTGAGATCCGTTGATAGTATATTTTAAACCTCATGCCATCTTTTTTATAAGTGCATTATTGTACATGAAACTTTTGCAGGTTCTATATTAAACACTATTGCACACTTTTAGTACGAGTTTTAGGGGTTTTTAGCGCGTTTAAAATAATATAATTTATGATAAATTTGGAGTATCCACGCCGAGGTTATAAACTAGCAGAAACCAACAGTAGAATAATTATACTTCAGGCTAGACATAACTATAGTACGAAAGTGGGTTGGTACCAAATTATAGGGTTATAGGGATCCCTATAACGAAGCTATAAAGTATTAGTCTACTGCTGGTTTCTGCTAGCTGATAACCTCCATCTGGGTTCTCCAAGTTTATCATAATCATTATGTTATTTCAAACGCGCTCAAATCCCGTAAAAGTCATAGTACGTGTGTGCAAAATAGTGTTTAATAACTATAACCAGAACTATAAAAAGTTCCAAGTGCAAAAATGCACGGATAAAAAGATGGCATGATGATCAAAATATGCTATTAACGGATATCACTCTCTCAGATAAGTATATTTCAATTATCATTAATGAAATTAATTTTACCATTAAAGAACTTGATTCTTTGTTTTAAAATACATTATTCTTTTTGTTACAGGTGAAATTAGCATTAAAAAACGGTATATAAACAGCATCAGACTTGAATGAACAAGCGTTATTTATCACTGTAAGTACTATTTTGGAATATATTGAAGGGCTTTGATTTGTTAGTTAAATAAAATAAAATGAGTAACATATGCATTACTCATAAAATAAATATATATTCTTTTTCTTATAGAAAATGATATAAAAATTGTTAAAATGTTTCATAATCTTCTAAAGTAATATATGTATTGCCCTATTATGTTATGTTATAGTTGGCTTCTCGTTATAAATCAAATCCATTTATAAATATACGGTTCATACTGGTTATATTTTGCATGAAATCATAATTTTTTAATTAAAATCTTTGATAATCTGTTATGCTAATACATATATTTTCTCTATTTAACGTATACCAGAAAAAAATTGTGCGCTTACTATGAAATATAAAAATTAGCTGTTATAAAATTAATGAATTATTTAAAAATGTATTTATTTCTGTAGAAATAGATGGAAAGTGCATAGCATATAAATGTACGATTAATACTGGTAATATTTTGTATTAAATTATTATATTTTCAAATTAAATCTTTGATAACTTGCTATACTAATATATATGCTCGCTTATTTAATGTATATCAGACAAAAATTATGGTATAATATAAAAATAGCTAATATAAAATGAATTATTATTTAAAAATGCTTTTTTCCATAGAAATAGATGGGAAGCATATCCCAAAATCAGCTTTTGCTCGAAGAAAAATTTATTGTCAAAATGAAAAATTTGAAACATCAGAGACGGAGTTTGTCTCCATCAAAATCCAGATTTTGTACGGCAATGGAAAATCATTTTCATGGATTAATTTTGTATATCTCTCCAAAATACAATAATTATTTAAGTTATTTATATGTACATAACATACATACATTTTATTACACATAACATATGACATTACACGTATATTTATTGAAATTTTTAGGTAATTAAAAAAATCTTATATGTATGCTATATTCAAAAGCGCTTTCTGGAGGAACTACAAATTAATGAAATTTAAACAAAAAATATAAATTTAATCCGTTTATGAACTTTGACCCTCTGTAATTTAACTTATAGTTCATGATAAAAAAAATTTAACAAAATTCATGAGACTTAAGACATTTTCTAGATCAATTTCCAATAATTTTTTGATAGATAAAAATTTTTTGAAAATTATACAGAGAATCACCATACATATGTCTATGTGTGTGTATATATATATATGTAATCACTACATACACACACACACACACACACACACACACACATATATATAGATATGTATGGTGATTCTCTGTATAATTTTCAAATATTTTATAAATTTTCAAATTTTTTTACACACACATATATATATATATAAATATATATATGTATATATATATTCTTCATATAAAATTTAAAGTTATTACAACTCTTGATAACCTTTATGTAACAAAAATTCTAATATTATATACCTTTTAAAAGTAGTGAAATCTGCCCCCCTCCCCCCCCCCCCCCAAACAAACCTTTTCAAGGTAAAAGGCTGGCAAGTATAAGGTTGTTTCTTCCTGTAAAAATTAAAAATTAATTTTACAACTCTTGATAATCTTAATGTAACAAAAATTTGAACTCTTGATAACACTTATGCAGACAAAACCAAACTCTCATTAACACTCATACTGAAAAAAAAAATTCTAAGAGCTTACTCTAAAATTAAACTTTAATTTTCAAACTTCGACAACTCTAATGTGGCCGAAATTATGTGCTTTATCCTATACAGTTATTAAATTAAGTAAATTAAAGATCTTGATAACACTTATTTAGACAAAATACTAGCAGCTTCACTGCATGCTGTTAAGAGGTGTTGATAATAAAGTCATCAGATCAATAAATGATATATCTTCTTTCCCCTTGTGAATAAGTGATTGAAACACATACACTGGAAGAATATATGATTTATAGATCAAGTTTGAAGACAAATAATTATGTTAGGACGCATGTTTTCGAACCTCGTAAATGAGTTAATCACCAGCACTCAAATCATGATGCTTATACCTTAAGCTAAATAATCCGAAACTCTCATGGATGAAAATATGAACGTGTAATACCATCTTCGCATTATCGTCTCCTTCGATTTCATCTATACCTTCGATTTTATAAAAATTCCCATTTTAATTTTAAGAAAAGAAAGTTATGATATCAATAAATAAATTGGCAAGTTTGTTGTTATAAAAAGTAATCGTTTTGAAATAAATAAATAACCGTTCAAATTGAGGAAGGATTATAAATATGTATGTGTTCATATAAACACTCGACCAAAGCATGTGAAACGTAGATAGCCTGAACGGCAAATGGGGCCATTTACCGTTCATGGAGCCATTTCGGGATTATTCCAAGTTTCAATTGTTACCGATTGTACATGTGATAAAATCGTATTATGTTCTTATATGATATATTATCACACGATAAATGTGCTCATAATGTGTCATAATATCATGTGTTTGTCCAAATTTATCACGTAATATAACGGAATTGTCTCGCATCATAAAAAATCATAATTTTTAAACTAATTAATGTCTATTATTTCCTTTACCTGTTGTTATTTATGAAAGCAACAAGCGAATGTACAATCTACTCTAGTTAGTAATTGGGAAAATAAGTTACTATTTCCTTATTGCATTAAATCTATAGCATATATGTCAAGGACGATCATCTACAATGAAATATGAGATTTAAATATTCTGTTCATATAAAAAATCGATCCCAGATTTTTTTTAATAAAACAGGAACAAATTCTAGCATGTAGAACGCAATTTTTTTATGGAAAAACTTGCCGTCCCGTCCTATCATAGACAATGATGGATGTGGTCATCAAATTATATCTCTCTCAAATAACTGATATTTCATTTAGAATGTGTTTCCTACAATTTTTCATCAATATTTGAAGAATCGAAATATAATTTTCTAATAATTCTAACGTCAAAATTTCATTATTTGTATGTATTTTATCACAAAATTAAGTTACTATTTTCAAAAGATAACAGGAAGTTGATAAAAAATAATTTAAACTATTATAGTGTATTAAAAAATGGTATAAAGTCAATTTCTATTAGTGAAGCTAAAAATAATAAATTAATATTTATGCTGCTTATAGATTATTTTTAAATTTAAATGTATACTTAACTAAAAAATAGAATTTCTGCTATCATTTGAGGCCATTGTTTTCACAGTTTAACATAAATATTTTGTGTAGTAGCGATTATAGGATAATAGGAAGATAAGTTAATTATAATTAAATATTTTGTCATCTAGTTGATTACACTGATATTTTGTAATTCATCGATTATCTATGATAGGATGGGACGGCAAGTTTTTCCATAAAAAAATTGCGTTCTACATGCTAGAATTTGTTCCTGTTTTATTAAAAAAAATCTGGGATCGATTTTTTATATGAACAGAATATTTAAATCTCATATTTCATTGTAGATGATCGTCCTTGACATATATGCGATAGATTTAATGCAATAAGGAAATAGTAACTTATTTTCCCAATTACTAACTAGAGTAGATTGTACATTCGCTTGTTGCTTTCATAAATAACAACAGGTAAAGGAAATAATAGACATTAATTAGTTTAAAAATTATGATTTTTTATGATGCGAGACAATTCCGTTATATTACGTGATAAATTTGGACAAACACATGATATTATGACACATTATGAGCACATTTATCGTGTGATAATATATCATATAAGAACATAATACGATTTTATCACATGTACAATCGGTAACAATTGAAACTTGGAATAATCCCGAAATGGCTCCATGTTATGCGAATGTTTGGGACCGGGCACGCAACGCCCCATTTGCCGTTCAGGCTATCTACGTTTCACATGCTTTGGTCGAGTGTTTATATGAATACATACATATTTATAATCCTTCCTCAATTTAAACGGTTATTTATTTATTTCAAAACGATTACTTTTTATAACAACAAACTTGCCAATTTATTTATTGATATCATAACTTTCTTTTCTTAAAATTAAAATGGGAATTTTTATAAAATCGAAGGTATAGATGAAATCGAAGGAGACGATAATGCGAAGATGGTATTACACGTTCATATTTTCATCCATGAGAGTTTCGGATTATTTAGCTTAAGGTATAAGCATCATGATTTGAGTGCTGGTGTTTAACTCATTTACGAGGTTCGAAGACATGCGTCCTAACATAATTATTTGTCTTCAAACTTGATCTATAAATCATATATTCTTCCAGTGTTTGTGTTTCAATCACTTATTCACAAGGGGAAAGAAGATATATCATTTATTGATCTGATGACTTTATTATCAACACCTCTTAACAGCATGCAGTGAAGCTGCTAGTATTTTGTCTAAATAAGTGTTATCAAGATCTTTAATTTACTTAATTTAATAACTGTATAGGATAAAGCACATAATTTCGGCCACATTAGAGTTGTCGAAGTTTGAAAATTAAAGTTTATCAAGGGGCGCGGTAGCGCCTCGATGGCAAGTATAAGGTACGTCAGTACATACGCCGCCGTCGGGCGCTATAGCCAGACCCTATATACGTCTCATAGGCCCTGTTGGAGATGTGACATTCGGTTTTCTTCGCATTAAGAGCTTTGTTTCTCACTTATGAGCACTCAAATGAAAGCTTGGAATAAAACTAGCAAAATCACTTCAGGATCATATATTGTGAAATGGCTTCTATCAAAAGATATTATGAAATGAAGGTTCGGGGTCACGAATTCTTCAACGCGAAAATTCTTCTCCCGTGGCGAAAAATGTTCTCCCCGGAAGTACGTCATAGTTCGTGACGTCAGCTCTACGTATACTATTGCTTGCATCTATACAGTTCATCAAGTGTACAGAAGAGCAGACGATAGTGTATTCACATTTTTTGATTTTTCAATACAATAACACATATGCAGTGTTAAAGAAAAATAAGTATTGTACAAAATAAAGTACCAAAGTGATTTTATTTTCAACATAATATGCAATTTATAAAGCTGGGTTTGATGAAATATTCAAAAACTGACAGATATAATTATGAAAAATTTTCACAAACAAGACTAATAGCCTCAAATTAGATAAGTATTTAGTTGTACTTTTTTTTTAAATATACAATACATGAAAGATTCATGACCTGATTCTTTGTTAAAATATATCCTTTTATTTTTCAGGTTTTTTTACTATTAGATTATATAAAGAAATAACTATTCTGTGATGTGGCAGCTAGTAAAGTGTTAAGAATTCATCTTTCAAGAAAGTTTACGTTGTTGAAGTGAATATGTAACTTTTTGTATCGTCTCCTGGGTTCACCTTTCAAGCAAGTTTCTACATTCTTGAAGTGGATGTGTAATTTTTTCTATCGTCTCCAGGGAGGTAGACTCTCAGGCTATTCGTCGAAAGGGATCCTGATGAGAAGCTAGTGACAGTGTTGTATTTTCATCATCCAAGAATCAAAGAAAATTTATACAGAATTTCCAGTTTATATAATTTTCTTGTGATGTGACAAGTTGGTTAAGTGTTAGGATTATATTCAATCTTCCACGCAAGAAAGTTTCTACAATTGTGGAAGTGCTTATGAACAATTATTAAATGTTCCTATCGTCTCCTGGGAGATAGACTCTCAGGCTATACATCGAAAGGGATCCTTACAAATAGCTAGTGTGTTTTATTGTCTTGGTTCAAGAATCGAAGAAAGTTTTAACATAGAGAGTATTCAGTATAAGGAAAAAATTGTCTTGTATTGTGAGAAGCTAGTGAAGTGTCAAGAATATGCATCGCTCATGCATGAAAGTTTCTAAGTTGTTTAAGTGTATATGAATAATTCATAACTTTTCCTATCGTCTCCTGGGAGGTAGACTCTCAGGCTATTCGTCGAAAGGGATCCTGATGAGAAACTAGTGAAAGTGTTGTATTTTCATCGTCCCAGAATCAAAGAAAATTTATACAGAATTTCCAGTATATATAATTTTCTTGTGATGTGACAAGTTGGTTAAGTGTTAGGATTATATTCAATCTTCCACGCAAGAAAGTTTCTACAATTGTGGAAGTGCTTATGAACAATTATTAAATGTTCCTATCGTCTCCTGGGAGATAGACTCTCAGGCTATACATCGAAAGGGATCCTTACAAATAGCTAGTGTGTTTTATTGTCTTGGTTCAAGAATCGAAGAAAGTTTTAACATAGAGAATATTCAGTATAAGGAAAAAATTGTCTTGTATTGTGAGAAGCTAGTGAAGTGTCAAGAATATGCATCGCTCATGCATGAAAGTTTCTAAGTTGTTTAAGTGTATATGAATAATTCATAACTTTTCCTATCGTCTCCTGGGAGGTAGACTCTCAGGCTATTCGTGGAAAGGGATCCTGATGAGAAGCTAGTGAAAGTGTTGTATTTTTATGGTTCAAGAATCAAAGAAAATTTATACAGAATTTCCTGTTTATATAATTTTCTTGTGATGTGACAAGTTGGTTGATTGTTACGATTATATTCAATCCTCCACGCAAGAAAGTTTCTACAATTGTGGAAATGCTTATGTTAACTTTTCCTATCGTCTCCTGGGAGATAGACTCTGAGGCTGTACGTCGAAAAGAATTCTTATGAATAGATAGTAAAAGTGTTTTATTTTCTTGGTTCAGAGAATATTCAGTTTATATAAGGAAAAAATTGTCTTGTATTGTGAGAAGCTAGTGAAGTGTCAAGAATATGCATCGCTCATGCATGAAAGTTTCTAAGTTGTTTAAGTGTTTATGAATAATTCATAACTTTTCCTATCGTCTCCTGGGAGGTAGACTCTCAGGCTATTCGTGGAAAGGGATCCTGATGAGAAGCTAGTGAAAGTGTTGTATTTTTATGGTTCAAGAATCAAAGAAAATTTGTACAGAATTTCCTGTTTATATAATTTTCTTGTGTTGTGACAAGTTGGTTGAGTGTTACGATTATATTCAATCTTCCACGCAAGAAAGTTTCTACAATTGTGGAAGTGCTTATGTTAACTTTTCCTATCGTCTCCTGGGAGATAGACTCTGAGGCTGTACGTCAAAAAGAATTCTTATGAATAGATAGTAAAAGTGTTTTGTTTTCTTGGTTCAGAGAATATTCAGTTTATATAAGGAAAAAATTGTCTTGTATTGTGAGAAGCTAGTGAAGTGTCAAGAATATGCATCGCTCATGCATGAAAGTTTCTAAGTTGTTTAAGTGTATATGAATAATTCATAACTTTTCCTATCGTCTCCTGGGAGGTAGACTCTCAGGCTATTCGTGGAAAGGGATCCTGATGAGAAGCTAGTGAAAGTGTTGTATTTTTATGGTTCAAGAATCAAAGAAAATTTGTACAGAATTTCCTGTTTATATAATTTTCTTGTGTTGTGACAAGTTGGTTGAGTGTTACGATTATATTCAATCTTCCACGCAAGAAAGTTTCTACAATTGTGGAAGTGCTTATGTTAACTTTTCCTATCGTCTCCTGGGAGATAGACTCTGAGGCTGTACGTCAAAAAGAATTCTTATGAATAGATAGTAAAAGTGTTTTATTTTCTTGGTTCAGAGAATATTCAGTTTATAAAAGGAAAAAATTATTTTCTATTGTGAGAAGCTAGTGAAGTGTCAAGAATATGCATCGCTCATGCATGAAAGTTTCTAAGTTGTTTAAGTATATAGTTTATAACTTTTCCTATCGTCTCCTGGGAGGTAGACTCTCAGGCTGTTCGTCGAAAGGGATTCTTATGAATAGCTAGAGAAAGTGTTTTATTTTGTTTTTCAATTACCGTCAATATTTCCTAAAAATTTTTTAAATTGTTCCAAAGTCTAATTTTGGTACATTTATGCATTTATTAGAGAGAGATGGAAAGATAGTTCCTTCTGCTAGAGCTTAATTTGCTCTATCTTCAAAAATATTTTTTAAAATTTATTTTTAAATGAAACTAAATAAAAATGATTAATGAGCATGGATGTATTGATTATAATTAATGGTTTATTGACTTTTATATAAGTCAAATATCCTTGAAACTATTACATATGGAGTATATGGCACCCGGGCTTTTCAAAGTATAAAATCTTGATTAGTTTATTTTAATTATTGTAAATGTTAAAACTGAATGTATACGGATATTCTATAGTATTTTTATAATGTCGTGCAACAAAATTTCTCTGGATTACGCTAATATTTCACTGTTTTACCTACATTTTTTTAACAAGTCATTTTTAATAAACTTGTGCTTTTTAATAAATGAGCTGTTATATTTATTTCTCACAGAGAAATCAAGACCTGTGATATTCTGGGACTTTCACAGGTTCTTTTATAATGAGTTAAGCTATCTTTTCAAATGTTTGTGTCTTCGATATTGATGATCGATCAAGTTGAACACTTGTTTTTAAGGCTTAAAAGGTTTATACGTAGAATCACACAGAAGCATTTTGGTCACTCTGAAAATTAAAAATAACTAAGTTTTCGTTAAACATACCAATCAGAGGGATATCATGAGAAATTTGAAGTTTACCATATAGACCAATTTCAAAATAATCATCATATAAGGCATTCAAAATCGAAGAGCTAAAAATTGGTCTAGACGATTAACTTTAAATTTCATATGCTATCCCTCTGATTGATTTGCTCAATTCAAAAATAGTTATTTTTAATTTTCAGAATGCCAGAGTTCAGGCAGTTTCCAGAATGTGGGTTGAGCGTCTCTTTTCCTAAAAGGTAAAAAGATCATACAAGTTTTCAAGCCCACTACTTAGAGGGATAGTATAAGAATTTTGAAGATGGTATAGTTTAGCAGTATTGAGATAATCAGAGATTAGAAATTTCAAAATTCAATAATTCAAAACTGCTGAGCCGTATCAACTGGAAAATTTTTAGATTATCCCTCTAAGTGACTGGCTTGACAATTTATATTATCTATATACATTCAACAGATCATAACGGAATGGAATTTTTTTGCCATGCCTGGTTAGGTCACTCTAGTGTATATATTGTAGTTCATAAATAAACACTACGTTAGTAGCTGATTGCTTTAAATACATCTTACCTTAAAAGCTATAAATTTAGAATATATTTAATAAACTATAACTTGTTTGCTAAATGACTCAATTCAATTTAGAATAGAACTCAATAGAACTCAATAGAACTCAATTTAGAATATATTTAATAAACTATAACTTGTTTGCTAAATGACACTATTCAATATTGACACTAAATTTATGATGTCAACCGTGTAAGTATTTATGTGAAAGTCATACAGGGGATACCACAACTTTACTGACACTATTTTTTACAGGTTTTCATAAAGTTTGAATTCGATTACAGTTTTCTAAACGTTTACCGAATTAGGTGGGTTGCATTAAAAATGATAATACATCTATCATAAAGAATCATAGGGATATTGGAAATTAACTTACATATACTTCTTTTTATTCTAAATATTATTTTCATTATTCCATAATATAGATTGAACAATTGTAAAGGATACGATATAAACTTGTATAAATATTAAAATGCTATATCACTCATGGTCTGCATGACAATAGTATAATACGTAACGTACAAATGCTTTCGAGAAAGCAGTTATCAGTTAATTAATTAGCAATAATTTTAGACGTACAGATTTCTTTGATGTATATTTGCGAAACAAATCATTATGGAACTTAACATAAAATTTAGTGTCAATAAAGGAAAAAAACGCGCTATTCTATTTACCTGGAGGGTGGTGTGGAAAAGATAGATTTCTTGGTAAATAATAATGATCTAAAAAAACTATTTACTCTACAGATAGTGTCTAAAAAATAATTATTATTATTATTACAATAATCCATGAGCAAATGTACATTAATATTTTAAATTTATTACTTATTTAGTTGATGTTAACTATTCTCTGTAATTTACATATTATATACCTTTTAAAAGTAGTGAAATCTCTCCCCCCCCCCCCCAAACAAACCTTTTCAAGGTAAAAGGCTGGCAAGTATAAGGTCGTTTCTTCATGTAAAAATTAAAGATTAATTTTACAACTCTTGATAACCTTAATGTAAAAAAAACTCTTAATAACACTTATGCAAACAAAACCAAACTTTTATTAACATTCATACAGACAAAATAAAAATTCTTAGAGCTTACTCTAAAATTCAACTTTAATTTTCAAACTTCGACAACTCTTATGTAGTCAAAATTATAAATGCTGTATTCTATACAGTTATTTAATTATGGAAATTAAAGATCTTGATAACACTTATATAGACAAAATACTAGTAGCTTTACTGCATACTCTTAAGACGTGTTGATATTATAATCGTCAGATCAACAAATAATATATCTTCTTTCCTCTTGTGAATAAGTGATCGAACACAAATACTGGAAGAATATGTGATACTTATAGATCAAGTTGGAAAACAAATAATTATGTTAGGATGAATGTCTTCTTTTACCTCTGCAATGAGTTAATCACAAATCACTCAAATCATGATGCTTATACATTAAGCTAAAAAATCCGAAACTCTCATGTATGAAAATATGAACGTGTAACCATCTTCGCGTTAAGGGTCTGTTGGACAGATTACCATTTCTTTAGTGTCACTTCTCCTTCGATTATCTATACCTTCGATTTGACATAAATTCTCATTTTAATTTTAAGAAAAGAAAGTTATGATATCAATAAATAAATTGGCAAGTTTTTTGCTATAAAAAATAATTGTTTTCAAATAAATAAATAACCGATTAAATTGAGGAAGGATTATAAATATATGTGTTCATATAAACACTCAATCCAATTGGAGCATGTGAAAAGGTGGATAGCCTGTGAAAAGGTACAGTCGGGTACAATTAAAACTTTGAATAATTGCGACTGCTGCCACGTTCTGTACATGTAATAGAATGGTATGATGTTCTTACATGACATTATCACATGACAAATGTGCCCATAATATGTAGTAATATCATGTTTGTCTAAAATTATTATGTAATTTAACAAGATTGTTTCGCATCATGAAAACTTTTTCATTTATTTATGGAAGCTGAGAGCGGATGTACAATCTACTCTACTTAGTAATTCAGTAAATGTATTGCTATCCTTATTTCATTCAAAATCTATGTCCAGGACGATTATATACAATTATATATGAGATTTAAATTCTGTTGATTTACATACATTTAAAAAAAACAGGAACAAATTCTATCATGTAGAACGCAATTTTTTGACGGAAAAACTTGCCGCCCCGTCCTATCATAGATAATCGATGAACAACTAAATGTCAGTGTAATTATCAAAATCATAAAATTTTTAATATAGTTAATTTATCGTCCTATTATCCTATAATGCGTAATACTCAAATCATTATATTAAACTGTGAGACCAATGGCCTCAAATAATAAAAAACAATGGAATTTTTTAATTAAGTAAAGATTTTAATTAAGTAAAGATTTGAAACTAAAAGATGTAAACTACATAAATATTAATTTAAAACTTTTAAACTTGATTTATTTTCCAACTAGAGTCATAGAAATTTATTTTATAACATTTTTTTAATATGTAATAATAGTTACAATTATTTTTAATCAACTTCCTGCAATCTTCCGATAATACTAACAGAGGTTTGTAAAACATACATACAAATAACCAAAAATGAGCTTAGAATGATTGCAAGATTAAGTTTGAATTCTTCAACAATTCGTCAAGGACAGTAATAAATACATATAGAATGAAAAATCGATTCAGAGATTTTTTAACGGTGTTTCAATAACAAGTTAATTTGGTTAACCTTGCATAATTTAAATATGGTATACATCGTTATCTATGATAGGACGGGGCGGCAAGTTTTTCCGTCAAAAAATTGCGTTCTACATGATAGAATTTGTTCCTGTTTTTTTTAAATGTATGTAAATCAACAGAATTTAAATCTCATATATAATTGTATATAATCGTCCTGGACATAGATTTTGAATGAAATAAGGATAGCAATACATTTACTGAATTACTAAGTAGAGTAGATTGTACATCCGCTCTCAGCTTCCATAAATAAATGAAAAAGTTTTCATGATGCGAAACAATCTTGTTAAATTACATAATAATTTTAGACAAACATGATATTACTACATATTATGGGCACATTTGTCATGTGATAATGTCATGTAAGAACATCATACCATTCTATTACATGTACAGAACGTGGCAGCAGTCGCAATTATTCAAAGTTTTAATTGTACCCGACTGTACCTTTTCACAGGCTATCCACCTTTTCACATGCTCCAATTGGATTGAGTGTTTATATGAACACATATATTTATAATCCTTCCTCAATTTAATCGGTTATTTATTTATTTGAAAACAATTATTTTTTATAGCAAAAAACTTGCCAATTTATTTATTGATATCATAACTTTCTTTTCTTAAAATTAAAATGAGAATTTATGTCAAATCGAAGGTATAGATAATCGAAGGAGAAGTGACACTAAAGAAATGGTAATCTGTCCAACAGACCCTTAACGCGAAGATGGTTACACGTTCATATTTTCATACATGAGAGTTTCGGATTTTTTAGCTTAATGTATAAGCATCATGATTTGAGTGATTTGTGATTAACTCATTGCAGAGGTAAAAGAAGACATTCATCCTAACATAATTATTTGTTTTCCAACTTGATCTATAAGTATCACATATTCTTCCAGTATTTGTGTTCGATCACTTATTCACAAGAGGAAAGAAGATATATTATTTGTTGATCTGACGATTATAATATCAACACGTCTTAAGAGTATGCAGTAAAGCTACTAGTATTTTGTCTATATAAGTGTTATCAAGTATAATATATACTCTCAAATATGTAAAAGTTATATAAAAACGGAATATAACATAACACAGTAATACACGATAGTAGAATAATTTTTTAACAAATAGTTTAGCAATGAAGGTAGAATCGTTCAATAGTGGAACGTGCTGGATTTCTCGAATCATTGGGGCATGATGTTTGGATATGGATTTAGTGACTCTACTTTTTGTTAATTTTATAATAAATATTGGCTTCGTGCAAGTTCGGTGGCTCACATTTTGAATTAGGCCTACAGGGGATACCACAATTTTATTGACACTATCTTTTACAAGTTTTCATACTGTTTAAATTCGATTCTAATTTTCTTTAATGTTTATAAAATTAGATTATTTGCACTAAAAACGACAGTACATCTATAAAAAAGAATCATAAGGATATTGGAAATTGATTTATAATATAATCCTTAAATAGATTAAATATTTGTGATAGATACGATCTAAACTTCTAAAATATTGAAATGCTACATAAAGCATTTTCTGTGTGTCAATATTATACATAACGTACAGATGTTTTCAAGAAGGCAAAGTTATCAATCAATTAATTAATTAGCAATAATTTAATACGAACAGATTTTTTTTTATGTAGATTTGTGAGACAAATAATTATGGACCTTAAAATAAAATTTAGTGTCAATAAAGAAAAAAAACGCGCCATTCTATTTACCTCGAGGGTGATGTGGAAAAGATAGATATTTATTTTTTAATCATGATGATCAAAACAATTTAATAGTTATTTGCTGTACAGATGGTGTCGAAAAAATAATTGTTATTACAATACAATATGAACATATATTATACGAAATTTTTTGTATTTCGAACCTTTGAAAAGTAGTGAAATCTCTCCCCCCCCCCCCAAAAAAAACCTTTTCAAGGTAAAAGGTTGGCAAGTATAAGGTTGTTTCTTCATGTAAAAATTAAAGATTCATTTTCTAATACTTCATAACCTTTATGTATCAATAATTCTAAGCATTTCCTCTACTTATACGGTTATTTCATTATGCAAATTAAAGTTAATTTCCGGTCTCTTATATATAAATCTGATGTGGTGAAAATTCGAAATGCTTTATTCTATACGTCTATTTCACTATGTAAATGAAAGATTAATTTTGAAACTCTGGATAACTTTTATGTAGCCAAAATTCCAAGTGCTCTATTTTTTACGGTTATTTCATTATACAAATTCAAGTCAAACTTTCCATAACAATTATGTAGACAATATTCTAGTCTATTTTCTACGATTATAAATGTTTTCCTTACTAAAAGTCGATTAGAAAAGTGTTTATAATACAGTGATTAAAAAGGTATTTATATAATCAGTTCAACAAATAATTATGTTAGGATGCATGTCTTCTTTTACCCCGTAAATGAGTCAATCACAAAAACACTGAAAAACATGATGCTTATACATTAAGCTGAATAATTCGAAACTCTCATTTATGAAAATATGACGCGTAAGTGTCTTCGCGTTAAGGGTCTGTTGCACAAACTACCTTCCATTATACCTATTCTATTACCTATACCTTCCATTTTTCACAAATTCTAATTTTTATTTTAACAAAAGAAAGTTATGATATCAATAAATAAATTGGCAAGTTATTTTTTATAAAAAGCAATCGTTTTGAAATGAATAAAAAATAACTGATTAATTGGGGGAAGGATTATAAATATATATATTTATTCATACAAACATTCGACCAAATTATAGCATGTGAAAAGGTGAGTAGTCTGTGAAAATGTACAACCGGGTAAAATTGAAACTTTAAATGATCCCAAAATGGCGCGACATACTTCAAATTCCAGCAGACGTTTGGTGACCGGTCACGCTGATGCCGTATTTACCGTGGAAGGTTAGGTCACCTTCCTTCCCACGGTAAATGGGGCGTCGCGTAACCAGTCACAAACATGCGTAGAATGTGGCGCTAATTCGAGATTATTTAAAGTTATCATTGTACCCGACAGTACATGTGATAGAATCGCATAATGTTCTTTAATGATATTATCGCACGATAAATGTTCTCATAATATGCGGTAATATCATATATTTATCCAAATTTATCATGCAATATAACAGGATTGTGTTGTATCATGAATAATCAGAATTTTAAAACTATTTATATCTATTATTTTCTGTTGTTATTTATGGAATCAACCAGCGGATGTATAATCTACTCTAGTTGGTAATTCAGTAAATGTGTTGCTATTATCCTTAATTCTGTTATACAGGGTGTCCAAAAAGTATCGAAACACGCCTATAAAGTTTTCAGAGAACATATTTTTGACCTGGGTCAAGGTCATTTCCGTAGTAACTTTTGACGCTCGATCTAATGGTGACCTTGGATTTGACCGTGGACCTTGCAATCAATGTCATTTCAAGGTCACTATGATTTTTTTAAATGGGAACACCCTATTTTGACATCGGCAATCGAAAGAGCGGAAAATTTTACGTTCAGATATGTATTAAGGTCCAAGGTCAAGGTCACCTGTGAAGGTCGTAGCAAGGTCAAAGGCCCTAAAAACCCACTTTATGAACTAAAACTTTTTTTTGTTACATTTAAATGAATTGTGTATTTTGACCTTAACCGGGCTTTATTAAGTCCTTCATTGTGCCAAACTGAAATTCGATCCAAAACTCCTACTCCGCGACCCCGAAAACCCCCCTAAATAAATTAAAACTTATTTTTTTGATGCATTGAAAAAAATTATTTATTTGAGCCTTAACCGGGCCTCATGAAGTCCTTTATAGTGCTAAACTAAAAACCAACTCAAAATCCGTACTTAGCGACCCTGAAAAGCCCTTGAACAAATTAAGACTCATTTTTTGTTACATTTAAATAAATTGTTTATTTGGGCGTTAACCAGTCTTCATTAAGTTTTTAATAATACCCAATCTAAATGTGAACTCTTAATTAGTTCTCAGCGACCCCATAATCGTTTGAATAAACAGAAACATACATATTTTATGGTAATGTTCAAAAAGTTTTAAAACTTAACGCCAACGTTGCAGTACTGAACCAGACCTCTAGATGGCTACATTCGGTAAATCGCGATCTCACACTAAAAAAAGCACCTTAAAAACATAAGTTACCAAGCAAATTATATTGCCCACTTATTTTAAAACTACAAATGTTTACCTCGAAATCTTAAATAAGTATAGTGGTTGTAAAATCTATTTCTTTAAATTGATATTTAAGTATTCATAGTTTGATCAACAATAAAATCTGTTCATACCTAATTGAAAATGCAACATCTTACGAAAAGAGAAAGGATTACACTTCTCATGATGAGAGGCTGGGGTGCCGCAGTGCAACCAAATGCACAGTGATTAATCTTTTTAATGAGACTTTTAGAGCTGATAGAACTGGGATTGTCATTTCAACTGCAAGGAACCTTGTTACAAAGTTTGAACAAACCGGCACAATCGACGATAGGCCAAAATCAGGAAAAACAAAGTCAGCAACAAACGATGATACTTCCCTGGATGTTTTGTTATCATTCATTGAGGATCCACATAGTTCCACCCGTAGAATTTCACAACAGCACAATATAAGTAAGTCATCTGTTCATAACATACTAAAATATGCTAACTTTCATCCATTCAAAGTCACACTGATTCACAAACTTAATGAAGATGACTTTGATCGTCGCGTTGAATTTTGTGATGACATGATGACACGTATAGTGCAAAATCCTAACTTCCCATCAAATATTGTTTTTTCAGATGAGGCGACATTTCAACTTGACGGAACCTGCAATAGACACAATTGTAGATATTGGGCTGAAACAAACCCACATTGGGCACGAGAAGATAAATCACAATACCCAGAAAAATTAAACGTATGGGCAGGCATATTCAATAACAGAATCGTAGGTCCGTTTTTTATTGATGGCAACTTAAATGCTGAAAACTATGAAGAAATGCTACGCAATCAAATCGTGCCTGCGATAAGAAGAATAGCAGGAGACAACTTTATGAACACATAGTTCCAACAAGACGGCGCACCAGCTCATTATGCACGTGATGTTCGCAATCTTTTAGATGCAGTGTTTGTTAATCGGTGGATAGGACGAAGGGGCACAATTGAATGGCCAGCCAGATCACCTGATTTGACACCTCTTGATTATTTTTACTGGGGCTATTTAAAAGATCGAGTATACAAAACAAAGCCCACAAATTTAGTCGAGCTACGAGAGAGGATTGAATTAGAATCAGCAAATATTAGTCCTGAAGCGATAGAAAATGTTGTTAATGCTTTTTACCATCGATTAGCTTACTGTCAAGAAGTGAATGGTGAACAATTCGAGCATTTACGCTAAATATTTAAAGTGAGAGGCAAGGGGACTCACGTAAAACAAGCACCCCATCGCGAGAGGCAAGGGGACTCACGTAAAACAAGCACCCCATCGTGAGAGGCAAGGGGACTTACGTAAAACAAGCACCCCATCGTGAGAGGCAAGGGGACTCACGTTAATCAAGCACCCCAAAGGGAACATTATCCTATTACGTCCACGTCGTTGTTCCTGGGTAAGGCTAAACATAGGTCATCTACCTTTCTTCTGACTGCTAATTCTGCAAGAATTCCCTGCAAATACAATTTGACCTTGCTACGACCTTCACAGGTGACCTTGACCTTGGACCTTAATACATATCTGAACGTAAAATTTTCCGCTCTTTCGTTTGCCGATGTCAAAATAGGGTGTTCCCATTTAAACAAATCATAGTGACTTTGAAATGACCTTGATGGCAAGGTCCAAGGTCAAATCCAAGGTCACCATTAGATCGACCGTCAAAAGTTACTACGGAAATGACCTTGACCCAGGTCAAAAATATGTTCTCTGAAAACTTTTTAGGCGTGTTTCGATACTTTTTGGACACCCTGTATATCCTTAATTCATGAAATTCACAACAAATGTCCAGGACGATCATTTACAATTAAATCTGAGATTTTAATATTCTGTTCATACAAGAAATCGATCATACATTAAAAAAAAAACAGGAACCAATTCTAGCATGTAGAACGCAATTTTTTTTATGGACAAACTTGCCGTCCCGTCCTATCGTAAATAACGATCGCTATCATCTTCAAATTACCCATGGTTTACCAAAATAAGTTGTTATTAACGAAAGATTAAAAGAAGTCGATTAAAAATAATTGAAACTAATATTATGAATATAAAAAAATGTTATAAAACCAAAGTTAGTTGTTGTTAATGAAAGATTAAAAGAAGTCGATTACAAATAATTGAAAATACTATTATGAATCAAAATAAAATGTTATAAAATATCTAAGGTTGAGAAATAAATCAAGCTGCAAAATATTAAATTAATATTGTCGCAGTTTACATAATTAGTTTTAAATCTATACTGAATTAAAAAATATAATTTCAATTATCATTTCAGGCCATTCAACTTCAGTTTAACATAAATATTCTGAGTAGCACCGATTATAGAATAATAGACAGATAAATTAACTGCATTAAATATTCTAATATTGTTGATTACACTGACATTTTGTAATTCATCGATTATTTAAGATAGGACGGGACGGCAAGTTTGTCCATAAAAAAAATTGCGTTCTACATGCTAGAATTGGTTCCTGTTTTTTTTTTAATGTATGATCGATTTCTTGTATGAACAGAATATTAAAATCTCAGATTTAATTGTAAATGATCGTCCTGGACATTTGTTGTGAATTTCATGAATTAAGGATATATAACAGAATTAAGGATAATAGCAACACATTTACTGAATTACCAACTAGAGTAGATTATACATCCGCTGGTTGATTCCATAAATAACAACAGAAAATAATAGATATAAATAGTTTTAAAATTCTGATTATTCATGATACAACACAATCCTGTTATATTGCATGATAAATTTGGATAAATATATGATATTACCGCATATTATGAGAACATTTATCGTGCGATAATATCATTAAAGAACATTATGCGATTCTATCACATGTACTGTCGGGTACAATGATAACTTTAAATAATCTCGAATTAGCGCCACATTCTACGCATGTTTGTGACTGGTTACGCGACGCCCCATTTACCGTGGGAAGGAAGGTGACCTAACCTTCCACGGTAAATACGGCATCAGCGTGACCGGTCACCAAACGTCTGCTGGAATTTGAAGTATGTCGCGCCATTTTGGGATCATTTAAAGTTTCAATTTTACCCGGTTGTACATTTTCACAGACTACCCACCTTTTCACATGCTATAATTTGGTCGAATGTTTGTATGAATAAATATATATATTTATAATCCTTCCCCCAATTAATCAGTTATTTTTTATTCATTTCAAAACGATTGCTTTTTATAAAAAATAACTTGCCAATTTATTTATTGATATCATAACTTTCTTTTGTTAAAATAAAAATTAGAATTTGTGAAAAATGGAAGGTATAGGTAATAGAATATGTATAATGGAAGGTAGTTTGTGCAACAGACCCTTAACGCGAAGACGCTTACGCGTCATATTTTCATAAATGAGAGTTTCGAATTATTCAGCTTAATGTATAAGCATCATGTTTTTCAGTGTTTTTGTGATTGACTCATTTACGGGGTAAAAGAAGACATGCATCCTAACATAATTATTTGTTGAACTGATTATATAAATACCTTTTTAATCACTGTATTATAAACACTTTTCTAATCGACTTTTAGTAAGGAAAACATTTATAATCGTAGAAAATAGACTAGAATATTGTCTACATAATTGTTATGGAAAGTTTGACTTGAATTTGTATAATGAAATAACCGTAAAAAATAGAGCACTTGGAATTTTGGCTACATAAAAGTTATCCAGAGTTTCAAAATTAATCTTTCATTTACATAATGAAATAGACGTATAGAATAAAGCATTTCGAATTTTCACCACATCAGATTTATATATAAGAGACCGGAAACTAACTTTAATTTGCATAATGAAATAACCGTATAAGTAGAGGAAATGCTTAGAATTTTTGATATTATTTACATTATTATTGAAAGTTTGACTTTAATTTACATAATGAAAATAGACTTTTAGAATAAGCACTCTGAATTTTCACCACATAAGGGATATCGACAGTTTAAAAATTAACTTTGATTAATATAATGAAATAACTGTATAGATAAAGAAAACACTGAGAATTTTTATGACATTGAGATATCAAGAGTTGCAAAATTAATCTTCAAGTTTTACATGAAGAAACGACCTTATACTTGCCAGCCTTTTACCTTGAAAAGGTTTTTTTGGAGGGGGGGGGGGAGATTTCACTACTTTTAAAAAGTATGTAATACCTAAATTACAAAGAATAGTTAACATAAACTGAATAAGTAATAAATTTAAAAATTAATGTGTATATGCTCACTGAAGATGGCCGCGGCAGTGCGGTACTAGTATTTGTCACTAGCGCCCTAGTTCTAAAAGTGTGCGCGCGTGCTCAGTCTGTGGCGTCGGTAAGTCGCTCTGTAGTCCTGGGGTTATCGACGTTACGTCTGCTATACCGTCAGTGTTTAACCTCTCGCGTGATTAACTTTGTCGCTGCTAAAGTATTTTAAAATTGTTGCTACGGGATCGAAACTCGTACTCAGGAGCAACTATGGATGGTCAGCTACTCCGAGGAGTGATTTCTTTTGGGACTTGTACACTGTGGTGATGGGAAACTTGTGCTTTCCCTTGGTCGATCATTGCTGTTTGGAGTCAGATAAGTTATTTTTTTTTATTTAAATTATTGAGACTTTTTGTTGATTTAAAGCACCGGTGCTTTGTTAAAAGAATTTTGTCTTTTTGTTTTCAGGTCACTGGGTCAATGCTGCTTCGAAATTTGTGTGTTACGTCTTAAGAAGATTTTGACGTCTCCCCTGGAATGGCATGCCGAAGCTAGTGCACAAGTTTTCGCTAAAGTTTTTTGTAGTGAGAAGTACAACAGTGTTGTAGAGTGTTTTAATAAACATATTTAATTAATTTACATGACTTGACCAATGCTTTTGACTTTTTGTAGTTTTTAAATTATGTATATGTGTGAATAAGTGTAAATCACTATGGTGTTTTTCAATAATTATTGTGTGAATTTGTGGATCTCAAGTGTGATTTGTCGAGAACAAGCAAAAAATGGTATAGTTATTTTCACTTTTTTTCCTACACATAATAATTTAATAATAATTCACATGATAATATAATTCACATAATATATATGATAATTCACATAATAATTTAATTTATGTTAAAGTGTTTTGTGTTGTTTGGCTCTGTTTCCCTGGATTTGAATGGACTTATTGGTGTATGTTTATGTCAGACCTATCTGATTGAGTTCGTCTTTTGGAGCAAAGGCCGTCTCTTTCAGATTGCTCTTCCTGGGTTCGACTAAGTTTTGATGTGTAAATAGTGGGTCTCAATAACTGTGCACATTGAATTTAGTTTGTGTGTTGGCTTAATTATTTGTTTTATTGCCTATGGAATTGATAATGACTTTTGCCGACCAAGTTTTGTTTGTGCATGAATAGAGGAATACTTATGAACTCAGTGCTTCATGCAAGTGCGTTGCTTTAATTTTTTTAAATTATAGTTTGAAAGTTTTATTTGTGGGTCCAATATGGGATATTAATAATGCTTTTGGGGTGCCTGTCTATTAAGTTAACTATTTGCTTGTTTTGTTATTTGACAGACTCCTATGCTAAACTACTCGGTGGTACGTTAATTTATTTATATTGAGTTTGGGGTATGTGAAAAAGGCATTGGAAGTGCAAACTGTGAATCTTTCAACGACTTTTATCTTGGTACACTGTGTTGAATTACGTTCAATGTTTTCTATTATTATTTACACTCTGTATTATAGCTGACAACCTAATTTACTTTCATCGTTAAATATTTACTCATCACAGCCATAAAATTTATATATACTGAATTTACTGCTAAAGCATAATATCAAAGAAAGTATAAAATATATATATAATATCAACTTCCATTTGGTCCCATTAAAAATGGAATAAATATCTGCAAAAAATACATGTTTACAAAGACCAGAGCTTATATATAATAACTACTGTATTAAGGTACTAAAAAATGTATGTAAAATATCCATAGATTTTAATCACTACTATAATAATGACTACATATAGAAATGAGAGCGAAGAATATAATTGAAATAAGTAAGCTACATTTTGAATATTTCGGTCTTCGCCTGATTTAAAATCTGTTATAGCTATAAAAGCTTGTTTTAACATGCTAAAACAATACAATTGAGTTTATCTAAGAACTTATAGTTTTGATTTTTATAGTTATGCACCTGACAATTTAGACCCTAAAGCCATGAAATCGATGGAGTAAGTATATAATATACACATGCTGATTATTGTATAAAACGTTACTGTTGCATCAAGCAAGAATATTCTCTATTATATAAACTGAATAATCTCTAAAACCCAACAAAATAAAACACTTTCACTAGCTATTCTTAAGAATCCCTTTCGACGAACAGCCTGAGAGTCTACCTCCCAGGAGACGATAGGAAAAGTTATGAACTATTCATATACACTTGAACTACTTAGAAACTTTCATGCATGAGCGATGCATATTCTTGACACTTCACTAGCTTCTCACAATAGAAAATAATTTTTTCCTTATATAAACTGAATATTCTCTGAACTAAGAAAATAAAACACTTTTACTATCTATTCATAAGAATTCTTTTCGACGTACAGCCTCAGAGTCTATCTCCCAGGAGACTATAGGAAAATTTAACATAAGCACTTCCACAATTGTAGAAACTTTCTTGCGTGGAAGATTGAATATAATCGTAACACTCAACCAACTTGTCAAATCACAAGAAAATTATATAAACAGGAAATTCTGTATAAATTTTCTTTGATTCTTGAACGATGAAAATACAACACTTTTACTAGCTTCTCATCAGGATCCCTTTCGACATACAGCCTGAGAGTCTACCTCCCAGGAGACGATAGGAATAGTTATGAATTATTCATATACACTTAAACTACTTAGAAACTTTCATGCATGAGCGATGCATATTCTTGACACTTCACTAGCTTCTCACAATACAAGACAATTTTTTCCTTATACTGAATATTCTCTATGTTGAAACTTTCTTCGATTCTTGAACCAAGAAAATAAAACACACTAGCTATTTGTAAGGATCCCTTTCGACGTATAGCCTGAGAGTCTATCTCCCAGGAGACGATAGGAAAATTTAATAATTGTTCATAAGCACTTCCACAATTGTAGAAACTTTCTTGCGTGGAAGATTGAATATAATAATAAAAAACTTACACTTCTGCTAGACAGGTATAAACTAAAGAAAATATACTTTTTTCACATACACTTCATACTATTCATATACACTTAAACAACTTAGAAACTTTCATGCATGAGCGATGCATATTCTTGACACTTCACTAGCTTCTCACAATACAAGACAATTTTATCCTTATATAAACTGAATATTCTCTGAACCAAGAAAATAAAACACTTTTACTATCTATTCATAAGAATTCTTTTCGACGTACAGCCTCAGAGTCTATCTCCCAGGAGACGATAGGAAAAGTTAACATAAGCATTTCCACAATTGTAGAAACTTTCTTGCGTGGAGGATTGAATATAATCGTAACAATCAACCAACTTGTCACATCACAAGAAAATTATATAAACAGGAAATTCTGTATAAATTTTCTTTGATTCTTGGACGATGAAAATACAACACTTTCACTGGCTTCTCATCAGGATCCCTTTCGACGAATAGCCTGAGAGTCTACCTCCCAGGAGACGATAGAAAAAGTTATGAATTATTCATATACACTTAAACAACTTAGAAACTTTCATGCATGAGCGATGCATATTCTTGACACTTCACTAGCTTCGAATATAATCCTAACACTTAACCAACTTGTCACATCACAAGAAAATTATATAAACTGGAAATTCTGTATAAATTTTCTTTGATTCTTGGATAATGAAAATACAACACTTTCACTAGCTTCTCATCAGGATCCCTTTCGACGAATAGCCTGAGAGTCTACCTCCCAGGAGACGATAGAAAAAATTACACATCCACTTCAAGAATGTAGAAACTTGCTTGAAAGGTTAACCCAAGAGACGATAGAAAAAGTTACATATTCACTTCAACAACGTAAACTTTCTTGAAAGATGAATTCTTAACACTTTACTAGCTGCCACATCACAGAATAGTTATTTCTTTGTATAATCTAATAGTAAAAAAACCTGAAAAATAAAAGGATATATTTTAACAAAGAATCAGTTCATGAATCTTTCATGTATTGTATATAATTTTAGACATTTACTTTTTAGCACTTTTTTCAACTTCACATAATAATTGTTTGGATAATACTTTTCATAAGTTTATTCTCGTTTAAAATAACACAATCACTTTCTGCATACATATTTTTTCAACTAAATGTCCGTCTAAGTATATTGATAGCTGGGCTTCAGACCACGAGTCTCACAATTTTCCTTATTTTTTCAACTAATTGTCCGTCTAAGTATTAAGATAGCTGGGCTTCAAACCACGAGTCTCACATTTTTCCTTATTATTTCAACTGAATGTCCGTCTAAGTATTAAGATAGCTGGGCTTCAAACCACGAGTCTTACATTTTTCCTTATTTTCACAAAGTTTACAGGTATTATTATTATAATATACAGATTAAACGGCATAACCTGTTCAAATAATTTAATACACAAATTATCACCAATACAACACTAAAAATCATTTAGTAATGGATTACATTCGAAACAATCCTCACACATAGCTTTAATTTAGAATTTATATCACTAATCACTATGCTGAGTTACGCTTTAATCTATTAAACTTGAACTATCTTTCAATTTAATCTTGTGAACATATCAACATTTTGAATATAAAAAGACACTATCACTATTCTTCGTAAGTAGCAAAAAAAGATTATGCTATTTATGAATGAAAGTTTAACAGTTTACCTCGGCAGCTGTATTTGGTTTTTCAAAAGTTTCAATATTATAGTTTTAATTTTAGACATTTACTTTTTAGCACTTTTTTCAACTTCACATAATAATTGTTTGGATAATACTTTTCATAATTTTATTCTCGTTTAAAATAACACAATCACTTTCTGTATACAACTTATAATAAGTTCACTTTTTAACACTTTTTTATGGTACATTCCATCCGATCTGGATAGAGAAAAAGTCTATAATTCACAGCAAGAGGTGGATAGTCCTCCATAAGGAGACGATCCTCCATAAAAAACAATCCTTCACACTAGGAGATGAATTACTTATTATCAAAATAAAAATCTTCCGCTTGCACCATATATTCTGCTAACTTAATAAATATTCTTACTTCACAGCATAATAAATACTGCAAATCAGAAATATTTATAATTCAAACTTTTTTCAATGGCAATATAACCTCCCAAAAGTATCTGAAAAAGAAAAGAGAACATTTAAACAAAGTATCAGTTCACGAAACCTTGATTTATATTGTATATTAATAAATCATAATCATAACACTAAATACTTATCTAATCTAATTATACACTATTAATCATGTCGATCATTATGAACGAAATTGACTTATTTCTCACTGTTTTTAAATGACACTGTTTTAAAATATTAAACTTATGATATATTTCGCACTATCACAATATTTTATAATAATATGTTAAATTATTAATTAAAATATTTACGTTGATTATTATAAACATAAACAATGTTTCACCATGAAACATCGTCTGCATCTGCTCAGCATGTACAAGTAGATCTATATTGATGCATGGTGTGCTATATATTATTACGGAAATACGTAGGGCTGACGTAACCGGAAGAATTGTTCAGTTTTCATTCTTCTCTCTTGATGAGAATCGAGGGGCTCGAACTTTCACTTTACAATATCTGTTGATAGAAGCATTTTCAGAAAATGTGACCCTGATGTGATTTTGTTAGTTTCGTCTCAAGCTTTCGTTTGTGTATTTCTATGTGACAAATAATAATGTCAAAGTGAAGAAAACCGTAAGTCGAGTTTCCAACAATGCCTATGAGATGTATATAGGGTCTGGCTAGAGCCCGACGGCGGCGTACGTACTCACGTACCTTATACTTGCCATCGTGGCGCTACCGCGCCCCTTGATATCGACGGCTGAGATTAAAAGGCTGCTTATTCAGAGTCCGTTTCAAGAAGCTGCTTATTCAGAATCCGTTTCAAGAAGCTGCTAATTTAGAGTCCGTTTCAAGAAGCTGCTTATTCAGAGTCCGTTTCGAGAAGCTGCTTCTTCAGAATCTGTTTCAAGAAGCTGCTTATTCAGAGTCCGTTTCAAGAAGCTGCTTATTCAGAATCCGTTTCAAGAAGCTGCTAATTTAGAGTCCGTTTCAAGAAGCTGCTTATTCAGAGTCCGTTTCGAGAAGCTGCTTCTTCAGAATCTGTTTCAAGAAGCTGCTTATTCAGAGTCCGTTTCAAGAAGCTGCTTATTCAGAGTCCGTTTCAAGAAGCTGCTTATTCAAAATGACATTTTTTGTTTCAAATTTTGTAGTGGCAACCCTGCGAGAATTTAAAATCTGCTTTACGGCGGAAATAAGCAGTGAAACAAATCGGAAAAAATACGGAAAATTCGGGAAAAATTCGGAAAATCGTAATAAAGTCGAAAATCGGGGGAAATCGGGAAAAAATCGCGAAAAATTCAGAAAAATCGTAATAAATTCAGAAAAATCGTAATAAATTCGTAAAAATCAGAAAAAATTCGTAAAAATCGTAGTAAATTCGGAAATCGGAAAAAATTCGTAAAAATCGTAATAAATCCAGAAAAATCGTAATAAATTCGTAAAAATCAGAAAAAATTCGTAAAAATCGGGAAAAATTCAGAAAAATCGAGAAAAATTTATAAAAATCGAAAAAAATTCGGAAAAATCAGAAAAAATCAGAAATAATAGGAGAGGGGAAATTTGAGACAAAAATGAAAAAAAATGGATACAATTCGAAAACATTTGAAAAATCGAGAAATTTTTTCTAATAATTATAATAAGAATTTTATATTACGAATAATAATAATTATATTTAATATGTTTACCATAGTAACTTTTTGTGCGTGCATGCGTGCGTGAGTGCGTTATATTAACACTCTTTGTTACGATAATGAATGCAAACTTTCTTTTTAAGAGCTATATATATATACATGTAAGCCAGTTTGTAAAAGTTTTAATAAAAATGACTCTTTGTTTGTAACCCGTGTACTCGTCGAGTAATAAAACTTACAAATATTGATTACCCGTTCGTTTTCTCAAGTTTCGAAATTTTATCCTCGCAAACAATAGGTTGCCCGATTATTTAGGATTTCGCGATGTAGCAAAATACTTTTGATAGGGTATCACAGCATAGCTAATATTTCAACAGATTTCTTTCAGAATATATTCTTCGCTAAAATGCCTGTTATATGCATTCTATACGTAAAGTTTGCTCAGCGACACTGTTGAACACATTGATTGATATCCTTCGTCACGTGAACAGAGAGAGACTTGCATGAGCAGTCCTCGCAATAGAAGCTAATAACAAAAAGTTCAGCCTAAAAACAAACACTCGAAACAGTTTGCCATCCGCAAACGGCCACCAACAAGGTATAGGTTCGCGATCGTTTCGTACGCAAACTCTCAATACCCCCCCCCCCCTCCCCCACCCCCTCTGTCTCTGAATACCGGATATTTTTCGGTCGATTCGCCAAATGTCAAGGATTTCAGCTCGACCTTTCGCCTATATATACGGCTTTATAAACCACACACCCTATTGCGCGCGATATACATATATTATACAAATACAGCGCGTATTTGTCAATCGAGGCTTCGAGGGCGTCGCGCTTGCCGTATACTATATATAGTGGCGCTCTGCACACGTGAAAAGGCGTATATTTGCCAGCTGGAAGTTCGAGGTGGAAATGCAGCTGGCGGCGGCAGGATCGATCGAATCTCGAGTCCACTAGAGGCTTTCTTGTATCGGTTTTTTTTTTGCACGAGTCAGCCGTTTTCGTCGTGTGCGCGCGAATCGCGGCGCACGTTATTGTATCCGTTTTCTCGCGCGGCGCAGAGACTTTCCCGCCCAGCAGATCGAAATATTTGACACGCATGAATGATCATCATACATCTTGTGCAAGACAAAGATTTATTATACATTTAATTGTACACAATATATGCATGCAATGCAATAATATACATACATGCAACAATACAGGTATGTGTGTGTGTGTGTGTGTGTGTGTGTGTATACACATATTGTATACCTGTATTGTTGCATGTATGTATGTTATTGCATTGCATGCATATATTGTGTACAATTAAATGTATAATAAATCTTTATATTATACTTATTCTTATACTTTACGTATAGAATGCGTATAACAGGCATTTTAGCGAAGAATATATTCTGAAAGAAATCTGTTGAAATATTAGCTATGCTGTGATACCCTTTCAAAAGTATTTTGCTACATCGCGAAATCCTAAATAATCGGGCAACCTATTGTTTGCGAGGATAAAATTTCGAAACTTGAGAAAACGAACGTGTAATCAATATTTGTAAGTTTTATTACTCGACGAGTATACGGGTTACAAACAAAGAGTCATTTTTATTAAAACTTTTACAAACTGGCTTACATGTATATATATATAGCTCTTAAAAAGAAAGTTTGCATTCATTATCGTAATGAAGAGTGTTAATATAACGCACTCACGCACGCATGCACGCACAAAAAGTTACTATGGTAAACATATTAAATATAATTATTATTATTCGTAATATAAAATTCTTATTATAATTATTAGAAAAAATTTCTCGATTTTTCAAATGTTTTCGAATTGTATCCATTTTTTTTCATTTTTGTCTCAAATTTCCCCTCTCCTATTATTTCTGATTTTTTCTGATTTTTCCGAATTTTTTTCGATTTTTATAAATTTTTCCCATTTCCGAATTTTTTCCGATTTTTATAAATTTTTCTCGATTTTTCTGAATTTTTCCCGATTTTTACGAATTTTTTCTGATTTTTACGAATTTATTACGATTTTCTGGATTTATTACGATTTTTACGAATTTTTTCCGATTTTTTCCCGATTTCCCGATTTTCGACTTTATTACGATTTTCCGAATTTTTCCCGAATTTTCCGTATTTTTTCCGATTTTTTTCACTGCTTATTTCCGCCGTAAAGCAGATTTTAAATTCTCGCAGGGTTACCACTACAAAATTTGAAACAAAAAATGTCATTTTGAATAAGCAGCTTCTTGAAACGGACTCTGAATAAGCAGCTTCTTGAAACGGACTCTGAATAAGCAGCTTCTTGAAACGGATTCTGAATAAGCAGCTTCTTGAAACGGACTCTGAATAAGCAGCTTCTTCAAACGGACTCTGAATAAGCAGCTTCTTGAAACGGACTCTGAATAAGCAGCTTCTTGAAACGGACTCTGAATAAGCAGCCTTTTAATCTCAGCCGTCGATATGTATGAGACAAAAATAATTTATCAAAAAATTTCTATTTTATAATTTAAAATAGAATATTGCTTTAAAGTATAAAATATTTCTTTGTTCATTGTTTTTCATTTTTTGTTACAGAGAAGCTCTTTGGAGCCGGATCTTCCTTAAATCCTGCAGAAGTGGCTAACGTACAACTAGTTTTGAAGCAAACAAAGTCCTGATGCTGAATAAAAATGTTACGTATATTTTATTCAACTAAATATACATTACAACTTTAACTGCATTTTTCTCAGTTTTTGGTTTTTTATGATTTCAGGTCACTTGCCGTAAGGTTTCTCAGCAACGGATGGACCAATTGGACTAAAATTTTAGAGACACCTTTGGAATAGGTTTCTTCACAGAATAAGTAGAGCAGAATTCATTGTAACTAATTATTTAAAATTTTTGTTTTTCAGGAATCCTCTCTACTTATTCTGAGGAGAGTCTTACTGGGAAGATTTTTCATCCTAAATGAACCTTTTTCAGGACCCAGATCCAGAGATATCATACGGCAAGTAAGTAAAAATACATAAAATATATACAGTCATTAGTTATATACATATATATTTTTCTGGTGAAAGTGAAGTATTTTATGTATATATCAACTAGAAATCATTTTTTTAATATAAAATTAATAATAAAATTTTATGTTAATTTAGCAATTTCTTATTTGTTTTCAGGATTTAACCCAGACCTGACCGCTTAAGTTATTGAACTTAATACATGTTTCTGAGACGCTCGATTTTAAAACGAGAAACTGGGATAGCCACTTAAAAGTATCTTTTATTATGATTATATGTCCAATTACGACTACTGTGTATAATCTTACAATATAAATTCAATTTTTTATGAGTACTTATTTATGTAATAATATTAGTGCGACATTATTATTTAATTTTAAGGTACACATTTTTACCAGGGAACCTTCATTTAATATCGTTGATAGAAGTAATATTTTTATAAGTATATTAAGTTTGGTTGTATGAATGTTGTAGAAAGAAAAATTGTCGATCTAATTTCGATATTTCTGTGTTTAAATATAACGCTATAACTATTACCTATTTGCTACGTATATGCGATGTGATATAGATATATACAGTAGGGTGACATATTTCCGAGAGTACCGTTCGAATGGTTCCACCCTTAGCATCGACGTGTGCGCTAGGACATAACAAGCCCGACACAATTTTTCTTTTTTCGATTGGTCAATTATTAAGCTTGCCTCGTTAGTTTAAAAGTTTTCGTAAATTTTGTGACCTAGTGTAGAGATATGACTGAAAAAATTAATGAGCAATATAATTGAACAATGTACACCATTTCCACAGATTATCTTGGTATTGTAACTTTTATGGCAGGGTCAGCTCTCTCTCGATCCGGAAGGACGAGCCTCGACATTTCCTTTAGTTTTTCTACATAAGTTATCCTATACCCGATAGACGTAGCTGACCAGTACAGATACGTAGCTATATCGTGAAAGCCAGAAACGAAGATCGCAGTCGACCATGTGTCGCGCACCAGGACCGTCGACCATAGGCAACAATGTGTTCCCTGCGCGGTGGGATGTGAGGGCCGGTTGAATTTGTACCGAAAAAAATTTTACTGCTTTCACCTACTTTTCGAACTAAACTTGTTCACTTTAAGTCGATGTTTTGCACTGTTGTTAATAAATTATGTGTAAAATTATTTCGGATATTGCTTTTCAATGAGTTGTACTAGATTGTGTCAAAATTTCAAGGTTCTAGAAGCAGTACAAGGGGGCTTAAATGGCCCTCAAAAACTAGTCTTTTTCATCGAAAACTGCACCTGTTAACTTCTTTAATTATTAATATTTTTTCACCAAACTTTTTCTAATCTATTCTCATGTACATAAGAAACAAGTATGTGAAAGAAAATTCTCAAAAACTTGAATACTTTCGGAGTTATTGTGAGATAAAAAGTACTGCATGCATTTCTCATGTAACTTTAAATATAAAACACTAAAATTACAGAGGCAAGCTTAATAATTGACCAATCGAAAAAAGAAAAGTTGTGTCGGGCTCGTTATGTCCTAGCGCACACGTTGATGCCGAGGGTGGAACCATTCGAGCGCTACTCTCGGAAACATGTGACCCTAATATACAGTGTGGGTTGCCGTCATTTGCTGTGTATGCATTTGGAGAGGATGAGAAGAAGAGAGACAGACGTGTTGCGTGAATTTTAAAAAGTTTCAAAGTAATGAATTGTTATGATAATATAAAAGTATATTAAATGTTAGTTATAAGGTTATTTAGCGCTCAATATGACCGTAATACAATGTATTTATATAATACGAAAAAATAATGTGCACCGAAGGTTATGTTACCGAAATACCACTGTAATATAAGATTACGTAACATAAATAAATCTTTAGTGAAAGAAAGTGGTCTCGAGTTGAGGACTAGGCTATAATTTATAGCTTATTTTCTAGCAGAGTTTTCTGGTTTTCAAAGCATTTTTTGTACTTACTTGCTATTATTGTTGGTCTGCTTCTGTTTCGAGAGCCAACTGCTTATTTTGTTGTCAATCATTTTTTCCGTGGCCCCAGGAAATTTTTCGGCAGTAGCTTCTAAAATATTTGTAGCAAAAATTAAAAATTCTACGAATTGAACTTAATCATGCTAAGCAACTTTTATTCAGAAAGAAAAATAAAACTTTAATAGTAGATTGTAAGCATGGGTATTTTATTAAAGCAAACAATTATGAAAACAATGTTGACTGGAATCTTTATAACCTTTGTATATTATTATCTACCATTGGGTAGAATGCCATATTTTCGAAGTTAATTTTCCCGAATTCTGAATATAATATATGTTAGTGCGTAAGATGTTATTTTACATTAAGCTTGCATCATGTATCTAGGTTATAAATTTACGTATTTTTTTATCAGACCACGCATAAAGTGCTTACTGTAGTGCCCCGAAGCGGGGGTTAAAGTATGACATGTATAGGCAGAATTAAAAAAAATGCAAATCTATACCCGAGTAACCTCACTGCAAAATAGTTTGACTAAGTACGCCTAAGGTAGCTCCTCCCAGCAGACTATAAATTACTTGTATCGATGTATCACTTAAAACATCATTTTTTTATGTGATTCTTTTGCAATATTGAGTGAAATATTCAGTGGATTTATATCGATACTACATATATCTTCTAGTACAAAGTGTATTGTTTTGTGAATTATTCATGTAAAGATGGCCAGGAAGTTTATAATTAAAATGAAATTTCATTTGTAACTATATAATAATTAATAAACATTTAAATATATTAATTTTATAATTTACAAAGAATTATGCACTATGTCTACTACAGTATCGCTATGTCTGCGTAATTGAGAACAACTGCGAAGTTGCTGCTTGTTGCTATGTGCGATTCCGAATGTTCGAATCGCGCCGCTCAGACCTTGGTATAAAATATTCTGACTTAATTGTAACAATTGATATAGCTTGAGTATATGTACAATCTATTCGTACCTTTCTTCTAATATTCGAATTATAAAATACGACATTTTGCTTCTGCTTTTTTTGGGAAAAAGAAGTATTAAAAGTTATTACAGATGAATACGAAATCTATAAAGAGGAAGGTTGTCTTATTGATTTTTTTACTCATATTTGCCAGAATTTTTCGACCATACTTTTCATAAATAGAAACACGTCGTTTATGAAATTATCAGCATAGCAGTATCTTTATGTATCCGGGAAAATAATCTTCGGAAACATTGCATTCAGAAATACAAATTTAAGAAAATGGTGGGGAACTTATAGTGGTGCCGTAAAAGGGTTGGGATAGCTCAGATTTGAAACGAGAAAGAACATTTCAAATTTATTATGATATTTTGGCACCTACTGGTGCAAGTTTTGGAGAAAAGTATCAATTTTCACACGAGGTCGAAAAGCCCACTGCACCACAAGTATTTAATTTTTGCTTTTTTATTCTTTAATTTATTTTTAAAAAATGTGTATATTTCAAGTTTTCAATTTTGACCCGAAATTTTTTTCCCTTTTGGGTTGAGTTGTGAAAACGCGAAAATTGTGCTTATAATACAAAAAAAAATATTATGCACGAGTAGGTAAACATGTAATGCCATTCAACACCACATAAAAAGTTCCATTAGAGCCAAAGGCGAGAGTGGAAAAATGAGCTATGGGCTGACTTTCTTTAGCCTCGAGAATAATTACTTTTTTAATGCGCAGCATTAAATCGCCAACTGTCTCATCCTGCTCTCGGAACAAAGTTGGTGCTTTATGAATAGGTATGAAAAAAATTTACTTTTGATGCTCTTCTCCAACTTTCGTATCAAATAAACCTCTCTCTGTCAAACAGACTAAGTTGACAGACTGACAAGAGACTAAGTTTATAAAATGAAAGTTTTATGGTACGAGCAGAATGAAGGTTAAGGATGTTGTAAAAAAAAATAATTACAGATTTTGGTGAAACTTAATAGTTTTATAGTTTAGACTATTCTGAATTGCATGCGTTTTTTAAGCATACTTTAAGATGTGAAATTAAAATAAATTTCCGAAATATAATGTTCACTTTAACTTTAACACGTAGTCATGTGAAACATACAGTAATAGTGATACTACATAATGAACCTGTAGCGTATATAAAGTATTTATGTGTGTGTGTGTGTTTACATAGAGCACGCCTGGCGTAGCCAAGTTTAAATAAACAAGGGAACTACTAAAATAATCTGATAGGGATACATTACTTAAGGAAACGTCCTTAACCCTTTCACTGGCAACGTATCATATATGATACAAAAAAAAGTCGTGCCACAACTGGCGATGTATCATTTATAATCAAATTGAATAACTGCTGCATTTTTCAACTAATTCATTTCAAATTCTGTGTGTAAGGGTTTTGGGGGTTGCTGATTACGAATCTAAGGTCAGAATTTAAAAGATTCAAAATGGCGGATTCAAGATTGCTAACGGAAATTGGCCGATTTTTACCAAAGAGTCTGGCCAGATAAGGGGGTCAAAAGCTCTGGAATTTTTTGCAAAATCTTTTCAAAAATCGCTTGAAACTAATTACTCGGGGGGTTCATAAGCTCGACGAACAAGAATATGACATCGTTGAATACCTTCGACTGGTGCCCTGGGTCGCTAGAATGGACGACATACCTTGCAAAATCTTTTGAAAAACCGTCAGAAACTAGTTACTTAGGAGGTTTTTGAAAACGCCGAACACAAATATGACGTAGGCGAAGGTCATCGAGGTACCAAAAGCTTCAATAATTTACCCCCGGATGAAATTTTGTAAGGAATTAAAAAAATTGGAAAATTCACCCTCAACCCCTCATTTAGGAGTTGGAAATAAAAAATTTGCAAAAATAACCATCAGAATCGATTCTGCGTCCCCAAAAACCCCTATATTTATAGTTATCGTATAATATTTTTAAGGGGTTATGCCTGAGTTAGAATCTTGAAAAAATCGATTTTTTTTTATTGACTTTTTTTATAGGAAATTTTCCGTAGAATACGATGCTGAAGTCCCTTTTGTCCAAAAAAAATTTGGCTCAAAGCTACGGACCAAAAACGGAAAGCATGCAAATAGCTTTTTTTTAAAAAAACTGTAATTTCCGCATTTTTATTTTTTAGTGCTATATAAGTGAACATGATTTTTTCGCACTTTTAACGCTTCTAATATATGATATATATATGATATTTGTATGTAAAATACAATAAAAATATTTATTTTGCAATAAATAATGTTAAAAAGATTGATAATAAAAAATTAAAAAATTAAAAAATTCTTGTATTTACTCTTTTTTGTTTATTTATATCGAACATTTATAAAAAAAACATGTACTTATATATCGTGCTTTGTAAAACATCAAAAAGGCACAAGTATTCACTAACAAATAAAGTTTTGAATATCGCGAATTTTGAATTTCGCGCTTACCGACCGGGCGGTATGATGCTTGTTCGAAAAGGTTATTCGTCTAGATATCTGTTTTACCATACAGTTCAGTAGCAATACCACTTGCTTTGAATGTATACTTTTTTCTGCTTTGCTCAATATTATTAAATAATTAATTTTATAATATTGATAGCAAAAAAGTACAGGTAAAAGTGTAAAGTGGTGTTCAAAATGAATCCAGACAAGAGAAACAGAGTACCAGGATCATCAGATAAAAAAGGAAGATTTGGAAGAAGAAAGAGAAGAGCTCATGTTTTTCAACGCAAACAACAAAAGGAAGTTTCAGGATCAGGATCAGGATCAGGACCAACATCTTTACAACCAGGACGAGCCACAGCAACCACTTCAGGACCTACGCCTGATACGCATCCACCTTCAACATCCAGGGCACGGAGTCCAAGACCTGCTGCACAAGCTCTACCAGGTACTTCAGCACCATTTACACAGCCAGCAATTACTGTGTCTAGGTCTAGGCAAAAATTAAAATCTAAATATTTAGAACCTAGTGCGGTTCAAAATAGAATTTTCGACATTTCATTGCTTCTGCCAGGATTACAGCAATTTCTGGCCTGTAAAGCTTGTGGTGGATGCGTTAGGTTTGCAGAACTTGATGTACGAGGTCTTGGTAGCAAACTATCCATCACCTGTACTTCATGTAATGCCGTTGCTTTCATCGACTCCTGCAGAAAAATAGGGAAACAGAGTAATGCTTACGAAGTGAACAGACGAGCAGTTCTAGCCATGAGAAGTCTTGGTCATGGACATGCTGGTTTGAGCACTTTATGCGGAGTAATGGATTTTTCTACTCCAATCTCCCATAGTAATTTTGATAAAATCAATCAAGACTTGAACGATGCAAGCAAAAGTATAGCTCAGAAGTCGATGCGAGCAGCTATGCAGGAAGATTGCAGTGGTATAGATCAAGAAGATGACCACGAAACAGTGTCAGGCGATGGTAGTTGGAGGAAACGAGGCCACTCTTCCCTACAAGGTGTTTCAACATTGATACGCCATGCCAATGGAAAGGTGATCGATGTTGCTCCAAAGCAATCGTTTTGCCTGGCTTGTGAAAAGCACCCAAAAGAGGATACAACAGAGTACGAGGAATGGTATGAAGCCCACCAAGGAAAATGTTCTGCCAATCACGAAGGAAGCTCTGGCAAGATGGAAGTGGATGGTGTAGTCGAGATGTTCAAGAGATCGGAGTCCATTCATGGGGTCAGATATAGAAATTACATTGGAGACGGAGATTCCAGGGTCTTCAAGGCACTTTCCGATGCCAAGCCCTATGAAGATTTTACCATCAACAAGAAAGAATGTGTGGGACACGTTCAGAAGAGGATGGGAACGAGACTCCGAAACTTGAAGAAAAGCTTGGCTGGACAGAAGCTCTCAGATGGCTTGGGCATTGGTGGAAGAAACCGTCTAACTGCTCAAAGGATTGATCAGTTGACGAAGTACTATGGCAATGCCATCAGAGGCCATAGTAATTCTGTTGAGGAAATGTCCAACGCTATCTGGGCAACATTTCATCATAAAAAATCAACAGATGAACACCCTACTCACCACCTTTGTCCACAGGGATCCAAATCTTGGTGTAAGTGGCAGAAAGCCAAGGCAAACAACAACTTGAAGAAATTTCATCATGGGGATAGCATTCCTGCTGCTGTCATGGATGCAATTGAACCCATTTATCAAGACTTGACGAAACTGGACTTGCTTGAGAGATGCATTGGAGGTTTCACGCAAAACTCCAATGAAAGTTTCAATCACTCGATTTGGAAACTCATCCCCAAGCACAGTTTCAGTGGTCTGATAGTCCTTGAAATTGGTGTTTATATTGCAGTCACCATCTTCAATGACGGCAAAGCAGGAATGCTTGAGGTCATGAAGAAATTTGGCCTTGCACCAGGATCCTCTGCAGTCAACTGGGCCAAGACTCAAGATGAGGAGAGGCTTCAATTGTCCAGCAAACGAGAGTTGGAGTCCACCCTAGAAGCACGTCAAACCAGAAGGAGAAGAAGCCATCAGGATGAAGACTTCTACAGAGCTGGAGCATATTGAATGCATCTACACATTACACAAAAAAACTCACACACCATACACAACCTCACATATAAACATAAATGCATTTCACTCCAAAACACTCGAAACAAAATCACAATTTTTTCCTTTCTTCTCATTTTTTTTTCATGTTTTTTTTTCATCTTTTTTTATTGTTTTTTAAATTTTAAATTCAAACACTTTTGACATGCACAAACAGCTTCAGCTTTGTAGCAGTCTGTAGCTGAATGGAATGTAGGTCACAGAATGCAAGCTAAACAGCTGATTAGAGCTGTCTGCTTGCTTTCTACTTCCTTATCATCAGGCTCATCTGGATTTTTTCTAACCTGAATCTTGGTACACAATGGTAGTGCTGCTCTTTTTTTCATAAGATGTAAGTATATAAACTTATTTTTTAACAACAAAAACATTTTTATAGGTTAATTATAAAAATGTTTGAAAATGAGAAAAATTACTTTTTATTTTAATTTTTCATTTTGCCTTTTTCAGAGGACTGGACACGAGTACAATTTTTGGATCATGCCCAAACCGTACAAAGATGACCAGGACATCCCTATTATTCATTTAAAAAAGGTCCAGGTGTGGAAAAAAATTGTAAGTACATTTTATATAATTAAATGTTACGTAAAACTTTAAATGCTGTTTTCTCAAATTTTGAATTTTTATGATTTTAGGTCAGTTACCGCAGGATTTCTCAGGATCCGTAACTCCAATTAGGCTGAAATTTTTTATACAGCTCCAGGAAACCCTTCTTCACAGCCTAAGCGGAGCCAAATTGGCCAAGATAAGTTAAAAGTGAATGTTATGTATGTAAACATTGTGACGTTGTGGTTTTTATTGCTCTCTCGGGGAGGCCGTCGAGAGCTCCACAACGTGATCGCGCCCTTTTATCGGGCTGCCGGATGAACCGTATTTAATTAATTGTTGGACGCCCGGTTCACCAACCGCTTTGCCGGCTGCTCAGCGGTGCACAGACTTAATCTCGCGGCCGCGAATTCTTAGGAAGAAGGATAGGCGGGGGCTCGTTAAATAAAAAACACGCACAGTATTAAAATGGACGGCCTGGCATTTATTGAATAAAATAAGAGAATGTGAAAGGGCTCGCGTGCGGGAGGCACGCTCCGGCGGTAAGTCCGGCCGACGCGGGGACGCGCACTTTGAAATAATAAGTGTCTACCTGGCTGTAAACTGCGATGACTGCTCGTCCTCTCGTCCGGATGATGTCTCGTTCCCTGTAATGTCGCGCGGCGCAGAATGACTTCGCGGAGCGAACCTCGACAGTATAGAAATGCTGGAGGTTAAGTCGTGGAGAATGCGGAGGGAAATTGTGGTCCTGGAGTGCGTCCGATTTCGCCTGCTGCTCACTGGATACTGCTCGTTCTACCTGTTGCGCGGCCATTGCGACCGCGACGTCTCTCTCTGTCTCTTTCTCGCGCATGTATTTACTGGCTGTCCTTTCTTACTCACGCGATATCACGTGATAGCCTGATATAGTACATTTCTGTCCTAGCGCCCTCTTACTAATAAATCTCCTTGCGCGCGAAATTCGAATTCGTTAATTTTCTCTGTCTGGCTGTAGCGCATTCAATCATACATTTTTCGCCTGATATTACTCTTACAATCTTTCTCTATGATATTTCGCTCGCGTACCGCTGTGGATCGAGCCGCAGCCCTCCACCCGTCGCCAATAACGTTCGAGGCTCGTCGCGTGCCTCCACTTTCTACGCTCACATTGTATTCTCCGTCTTTGTCTATCTCGCTCTCGCTCGCTCTTATTCTCTCTACAGCGCTCGCCAACATGGCGGCGGTCGCTCGCGCGCGTACGCCTCGTGGCTTCGCTCGCCGTGCTGCGCTCTCAGCCTTCGCCGCTATCTTCTCTCTCTCTCGCTCTCGCGCGGCTTCCCTCTCTCTGCCGCTCTCTCGCTGTGGCGCGCGTGGTGCTTCTCTCTCTCTCTGTCTCGTGCGGCGCCGCGCATGCTTCGCGCTGAGCGTGGCTTCTGCTCAGCTGTTCGTCGCGCTGCTCTGCTCTGCTGCTCCGGCCGTGTCTTCTCTCTCTGTCTTGCTCTCATCTCTGCCCTGCTTTCCTGTAAACACCACCGGTTCTTAGCGTATGCTTTTTCATTAGCACGGCTCCGGTGGTGTCCAGGCGAGCTGGGGCTGACGGCTGACCGTCACAACATACGTAACATTCACTATAATTACTTATATTATAACTTATTTGTTACTAATTATTGAAAATTTGTATTTTTCAGAAAAGTCTTCCGCTCATGCTGAGGAGAGGCACATTTAGAAGAAATTCCATCCAGTTTGGCTTGGATTCATCACCCGGATGATGAGAAATCATGCGGTAAAGGAGAAAAAGTACTGAAATTTAGTGCTTCACACATGGGATTGTTTAAGCAGTAAGTATAGATATATCATATTCTAAAAATATGCAAAATTACAATAAATATGTATATTTGAACTACCAAAAAGATTTTTTATGATACTACTTATGTATAATTTTTTATTGCCTATTAACTGATTATTTATTTTTTTCAGGTTTAACTCAGGCATAAGCCCTTAAGTTTATTGTCCTACCATTTTTGCACGTAAAGTAAAAAAAGTTGCACCAGTGAAAGGGTTAAGTACTGTAAATAATGGTTCATAAGTTACTCTTGATGCATTTTCCAACTCGGAGATCTGCAAAAGATTTTGAACCCGTACTTTTTCCGATTAAACTGTATCGAGCGGCTATTTCTTTGCTAATTATTCGTTTCATTGACAAATTTACCATCTTCTGCATTGTTCGCCCTCCGATTCCTTTGATGAAATTTATCTAGAGTAAAATGTTATAATTAGAAAATGTAATTATAAGTAAAAAATCTGATCACGACATAAAACAAATACAGATAACTGCATCTATGATTTTTAGCCTCCACCTATCACTTACACCCATTAAGTCCACCATTAATCTAACACCCTCGCCCTCCATCTATAGTCCCCATCTTACGGTCATAAGAATTTATGAATTTAACAGTATGTCTATAAAAATCATGGCTAATTGGTTTTCTAGGCTAATGGATATTTAGGTTTTAAGAATTTAGGTTTTATAAATTAAAGAGTTTATGGCTGCAGACCATATGGAATTGTGGTTTTACTGGCTTTAATGAATTTAAGAGTTTAAGGAGTTGAAATGACTCACGTTTGCTCTAGTCTCGTGCGCGCGACTATGCTTTATCCTCACCACCGTAAAAGGCTTGAACAAGACTATGAAAGCGCGACCGCTCTGACCAAGACAGATTTTCGAATTCCAGCCTCCGACCAGCACACATCGAAAGTATGCTGTCGATTTTTGACATGTTTCCCTGAGGACTGTCAGTCTAGGGCCCATTTCGAAATACACCTCACATTACTTACAACCTTACTTTATTATTTCCTTCCTACTACCAACATACCGACACCCGTGAAGGAGAGTAAAGTAGAATGTCTGTGGAATCGCGGCCCACTCTACCATGAAGTCAACGGCAAGCGTACGCTTTTGGATCTATCTAGTTCGGACCATCGAACGCCTACCCTGACCACAGCGACAACGCGGCGTGCGCACCCTCAGGTTAGCTCCACAGCGAGAATACAGTCCCGCAATAGCGGTCCGAATGGCAACAGCAGCTCCGCAACCGGTGAAAGCAAAAGCTTAGGTAATCGTCATTTTTAGATGGTACGTCATCTCTGACGCCCCTTCAGCTTGCGGCAAATCCACGCTAAGACTTCCACCGCCGCGGCGGATGAAGAAATACATTACTCTACCTTCGCTGATATACATTCGTCGTCAAGAGCTTCTCGAGGAGAGTCGATGAAAACGAGTAATGCGGCCCTACGTGATACGGCGCCTATTCCAGGCCTCGTGCGAGACTTATCACAGAGCCCTTAACCGATACAAACTTAATCCGTTGTCTCCTCTTTCTTGCAAGGAAGAAAACAAACTAAGAAAAATAATTATTCTATATATTATTATTAAATGTATACTTATTTAAAATCGACCCCGTTTAGGCTTAGTTTAGTTAAAATGAAAGATTTTTAAAAAAAGGGCCGAAGTTGAATTAAAAACCTTTGAAAATATTAGAAAGTCGAGAGAGAGAGAGAGTGTGTGAGAGAGAGAGAGAGAGAGAGAGAGAGAGAGGAGCGAAGGAAGCGCGAGTCGAAGAGATCGCCCAGCTGTCTGCCCGAGGAAAGCAGTAACGACGCCGAGGAAGAGAGCCAGACAGAGAGGGCGAGTGCACGTGGACACTGTTTCGGATGAGGGAGCGAGAGAGAGTACGTGTGTCAATGAGAACGAGCATTTCGGGTGAGAAAGCAAGATAGAGTACGTGTGGCGATGAGAGCGAGCGTTTCGGGTGCAGTGCGGGAGCACCAGTACTAGGCGTGCACAGTGCAGGCGTGTACATCGGCCGCGGGACAAGGTGGGTAGGAGCTGGTACGCGTGAGTGGTTGGTCATCGTGCGCATCCCTCCGATCCGGCGACTAGCCACAGCAAGGCGAATGTGTGTGGCGACGCAGGCCAGCGGCAGTCTTTGTCTCGTACGAGGTCTCGGCGGCATCAAGACATCGTTTCGGGCAGAGAGGCGAAGAATTGGGAAAGTCGCGAGTTACGAGAGAAAGAGAATGAGTGTTTGTGCAGGCGCGCTGGTGTGTCTTCGCGGTGATTGCGGTCGTAGCACGGGAGTGCGGAAGTTCTTGCTGCTAGTGCCCTGTTAACTCTGACGAGAATAGCAGCTGAGCGGCGACAGTGTTGGTGACCGAGGCAGGCTTCGCAGCGGGGCTGTTTGACGCGGAGCACGGAGGGGCGAGGTCGCGAGCGAATTTATTTCATCTTCGGGTAAAACCTTCTGATGCAATGAAGTTAAAAAGTTTTACAAAAATTTAACGGATAAGCATACTTACATCTAAAATTAACAAAATAAAGAAAAATGATCGCAGTGGCATTAGCAACTAAAACTAACTTACAACTACACCTGTAGAAAGAATAACTGAGATCATTGCGGAGTAGAATTATCTATATGTGCGTAGACGTAGAGGAAAGAGTAGCACGGGAGACCAAAGAATTTGAAAAAAAAGAACATAACTCGAAAAACTAACTAATTCCCTCGTGGAATACACGTCTGCCACTCTACTTTATCCCTTCGAAAAAGCTCAGCTCTGAGTCGATGTTTAAACGCACTTGTGTCACTCGGCTGGAAGTTCGTCAACCCTAGTGAATTTAGGAATGATGACGCCTGAATGTGGAAGGACTGCTGTAGAGCCTCCGTACGCGGCGCAGTATAGGCTAGGGCTGCAACCGGGTTTCGCAGTAGGCGGCAGGGCAGGACATATGTATTAATGAGCCTAAACTTAGTTACAAGATATGACGGATTTTCGTGGGCAATTACCGAGTAGGCTTCTATGCTTCACTGAGAGCCAACCTTAATCAAGCCGGTAAGAGATAACGTGGGCCTGATAAGGTACGTTACCCAGCACGAAATGCACACATGCATTTTGTAGCCTCTGCAGCGCCTTATTCGGAGTGCCGTCCACATTGTGGTGAATGGCACAGGCATAGTCGAGCCTAGGGAAAATTAAACTTTCTACAAGAATGCGCTTGAGACCTCTCGAGAGCACGTTCCTATGATATCTAATAGCAGAAAGGGCTCGAAATGTCTTGCTAACAGTGTGCCTGACGTGCACACCCCAATTAAGGATTGAGGAGATCCAGACTCCTAAGTTGCACGCTTCAATGGCGTATGGGATGGGAGCGCTATTTATGCGGATTTTGGGGAAGTGAGTCCATTTCGATGCGTTTGAGATAAGCCTCGCTACCGATAATCATGACCTTGCATTTGCTAAGGTTTAGCGAGAGCCCATTATCCGACGCCCATCTAGTCAAATCCTGAGCGTCTGTTGGACGGCGGCGAGCTTCTGAAGAATATAACACGGGTGCCAGTGCTGATAAATTTGTTTATCGTCAGCTTAAAACATATACCTCGAAAGAGTGAGCACCCTAGGTACACCGTTAATGTAGATCGCAAAGAGAAGGGGTCCGAGAACACTGCCCTGTGATATTCCAGATGCCGCATTCAATCAGTTGGACAAGTTGCCCCCCCCTCGTCAATAAATGCCTGAAGCCGGTTAGCGAGGTAGCTATAGCACCATCTGAGTCTTTTGTCGGCGACCTTAAGCGCTCTAAGCTTGGCGAGGAGTTTTCTGTGACAGATCTTATCGAATGCTTTTGAAAAATCCAATAACACTAATATGGCTATTTTTCCGTCGTTAATAGCTACTCTGATATCGTCTAGTACTCCAAGCAGGACCGTTTGAGTCTTGTGGCCCCTGCGGAAAACCGCCTAACAAGGGTCCAAAAGGCAGTGCGCTTCTACGTAACCGGACAGTTGCGCGTGAACTAATCGCTCGAGCACCTTGGAGACTTCAGACAGCTAAGCAACGAGCCTAGTGTCAGATTCAGACTCCATGTGCTTCGATTTCGCCAGGGGTGCAATAAGGGCTCTCTTCCAACTCGCTGATTGAAGTTAAGAGCCCATCGGTTCATCAGGCACAGCAACAGGATCAGCTAGGACCGTATCTGTATTAGGCAATGGATGCGAGGCGAGCTGGAAGAGCAGCGAAATCATCCACCGATGTGATTGGAATGAGGGGCGCGCCTATGGTCTAGCGCATGGAGACTCTTATCTTGCGTATAAACGTACTTGCATAGTTCAGAGTTTAGCTGCCATGAATAGCTCTTGCCTCAACTGGTGCACAAGCTTGCGGTAAAGTCTCCTCAGGAAAATCTGGCCGCCCCCTCTCACGTCAAACAGGGCCTGGCAGTCAAGCTTACCGAGCTTGCTGGCGTTACGCAAAATCTTGTATTGAATCTTATATTGTTACCCAGAATCTTGCATTGTATTGAATCTTGTATTGGAGCTGAAATAAGCTTAATAACAAAGTCAGGCAGTTTTACCGCGTTAGGAATAAGCGGATTGGCTATTCTGACTGGCTTACGATCTGGCTCGGATCTCGAGTGAATGATGTGTTTCGTGAAATTTTGTATGTTAATTTTGGAAAGCAATAAATCAGCGATCTGGAGCGTAAGGTGCGCGAATAGCTTCAGGATGCCCAAAAAGTGAATTTCACAAGAATCTTCCATCAAGCTGTTGCTGACTATAGAGGTCATTTCTATGTGCAATGCCGAGCAAATTTGCATTAAGGTCAGTTTTATATTGCCTATACTCCCCTAAAAATTGCGAGAACCATTCCGGGGCAATGATCGTACAGAGCGATTGCAGAGAGCCGTTGCTTGGCTCCGACGGTGACTTGCGGCGATGCTATTTGATGACCGAAGAGGTTAGAGATTCCGGAGAGAGCAGTCGTTTTTGACTGGCGCGATGCTCCAAGTGTGACTCTGAAGCTTGACCTATATCAGAAGCCTTGGGGGGACCGGTATTGGCGTCCGGAGCAGGGCTCAACGGGACGGTCGCAGTTGACTTCGAAGGAATAGGGGGATTACTAGTCTGTGCCAACAAAATGAGCCAACAGTTATCAGAAGGTTTGCCGTGTACAAAATTACGTAGACACCCCGGATGGAAATCACCGTGACAAGTGGGTCAGGAAACTATGCCGGAACTACACATTTTACAGACCGATATAAGTACCGCAGTAGAGCGTGCTAAATCGAACAAAGTTATACGCAGGGACTAAACTAGTGATTAAACGCTTCAAACATAATTTGACGAACATCACAAATATAATCATACACGCTTGTAGTAGACGGCTAACATTGGCGGATACGCGTCGGAGTAAATGATAAATAGAGAACGGTGGATTGCATGTAACAACATGTCTAAAGCAAAACAACAAGAAGCCCAGTCGGTAAGGTAGCTCACAGACGAGAACTGCTTAAGCTACGCTAAATCGATAAGGTAGAACACATAGCTTACCAGCGCTATTTGCACTATGCATAGAAATAAACAAAAGCAAAAATAAACAATCAGGATCAGTGAATAAATAATTATATAATTTAAGGTAAAAATTTGTTAAACACATCAGGAGTATCTGCGTTACTCAGTACGTAAATTTTGCGGCCGAAAAGTCAATGAGAAACAAAGTGGAGTATACATTTTATAATAGCCATCGATAGCCATATTACGCCAATACCATGCTACGCAAAATTGTTTCGTATCGTGCTGCAAATTAACTCGTGGTATATACGAAGCCGAGTCGGAAAAAAGCATAATTGTAATCGAGAAAACGTGAGGTTATGTAGAATTTTTTCTACCTTTTCTACGCTCCGTCGTGGCGTAAGTTACGAGTCTCATTCATGCTGGTGCAGTGTAAGCGTATGGGCGTACTAGCACCGCGGCCGAGCCGCCTATCTATTACAAATTGCAGTCACAGATCCCAGCCATTAGACCACGGGGTGGAGCCAGGGACTAGGACTAACCTCCTAAATTCCACCACCACACACCTTAACGAATAATAGTTTTATGTTTCAATTGACAAGATTCAGTTAATGGATAATGGGTTCAAGGGACATAGATTAGAGGGATAATGGATTTAATGATTGTTAAGTTTAATTGGCTTAAGGGGTAATGGTTAAGGGTAAATGCATTAAAGGTTTAATTGATTTAACGAAATTGAAGTTGACATGATTTAGAGATTAATGGATTTATGGTTCAGTGGTTCTAAGGTTAAATGGATATAAGGTTCAACAAAATTGAGCGTTAATAATATTTTTAATTCGCAGGTAGTGAAATTATATATGAGAAGGTTTAATGATTATCTGAAAACTAACAAAATTATTGTTTCTGTTAGAAATGGTTTTATTTACAAACAAAATATTTTCTTTGTAATGGACCCAAAGTACAATATATTTTTAATGTTTTGTAAAGTTACATTTGGCAGAACTACTGTATTAAAAGCTCACATGAACCTATAAAGGTAATAATACTAATTGGAATAATAATGATTTGAGAATTTACAAGATATTTTAATCGAGAAAATCTATTTACTACGGTATTTTCAATATAAAAATTCTTAACCTTAACTTTTTCAAAATACATTTATATCAGTTTTAACATTGCAAAATTGTAAAATTATACATTTCTTTGCTGTCACTTGAAATCCGATTCAACAAAGTTTACTTTGAGACGGGTATTGTACATTCTATTTACAAACTGTATTATTCTACGTGTATCAATGGTATTACAGCGAATTTCCCATCGTGGGGAATCACACAAGCTTTGTTGAGAATCTCATTACAATTCCAGGAACTTAATAATGTGCCTTCTTTGGCAATAAAACCACCAATATCAGTGGATAATACTGGATTATCGTAAATTGTGTTGTGATAAATAAACTGTGTTCCAACAATAAATGTTGCTTCCTGACTTTTTACAAAATTTAAACAACGAACTGCAGTCTTATCTTTCAATATAATACAGTTGTTTCTACTATCTTCACATTTGATTACGTAACTTCCCGAGTTGAAATGCTTATATTGTGTACCTGATACGTTTCTTATACGAGGTCCATTTCTGTGTACTCGAGAAAGTGTGGCACTAAGCGACTCTTTTTTTTTCTTTATTACATTCATGGATGCTTCATCTAGTTCTGCACATCGTCTTACAATTTGCGCTAATTCATGATTATGTTTTCGAAGTAATTTTTTTAAGAAAAACAGAAAGCTTTCAAATCGGAAACAGCTAAAATTTTCTAAGGATCCATACAATCTCACATCTGCAGCCAAGTGAAGTAAATTGTGAATGTTGTAAGAAACATATTTTTGACCATAAATTGCTTCAAAACTTTGAACAAAATCTCGTAATAATCTCTCAGCTAAATTTATGTGTTCGGCTTGGGAACTTTTTTGAGGGTCAATAAGCATCCTTATAGCCACATGAAGATGAATAAAGTTGTCGTATTGTTCTTCGCTAAGAACATTTTTCAGAAGAACAGGACCGTCATAAAGAAGAAATCTTCGGAACTCGGTTGCTTTCCATTGTTTGACAAATTTTAGTGATCTTGGTCTTCTCACAAAATCTGTCGGCATACATTGAACTGTTGCAATTAGTCCATTTGAAATTATTTCCAATTGGTCGTTGTCGAGACGTAGATCGAGTGGCCCATATTTCCATAGAAATAGTAGTTTTCGGGTCACACCCAAACAAATTAAATGCATGTAGTCTCTAGGGACTCCTGTTACCAATCCAATACCAGGAATTCGATTTAAAAGTGTCTGTCCTCGCTGATATGAACCTAAATATGATAAACTTTTGAATCGTTCATCAGATCTAATTACATTATCCATCCCATTCGGGAAACAAGTTACATTATCAATTCTACTACCGATTACTTCACACGTAGGACAACATGAGTACCCACTGTGTCCTTTAGTTGTTAAAATCATAGCCTTGGCAGGAGCATCGCACACAAATGCTTGTAAATGGACAGTGAACACCTCTGATAAATATTCTATTCCTTCATTTATTACGTTTATGATTTCATCTACGAACATTCTTAAAAACTGATCTACATTTTGAGGTTTCACTGGTCCGTAAAATATACCTACTGCGTAAGTTGTTTTCGTTAAATTATTAGATATTTGTATTGGCCATATGCCTTTCGTTGTGGAGTTATGTAAAGGAGCTCCGTCAATATTAACTAATAATTCTAAATTATTAGTGTAAACGAGTTTGCTTTCTTTAGCATCTTTGATTAATTTAATAAGTGCTCGTCTCACACCGAAATGATGATATTGCCCTCCTTCCACATCCCACAATTTTGTATTTCTAGGAGTTCTTAAAACTGTCCGAGGATCAGTCGGTAATTGTAATTCCGTATATTTATTCATTAATAGCAATATTTTTTTTGCAGTTACATGATCGACGTTGTGTTCCAATATAAGTTCTCGTATATCTTGAACACATTCTTGTTGTCGTGCTTCCGCATGGTCATAAAAATAGTCTGCATCAGCATTTTCAAAATCTTCGAGATCTGGTACATCAGAAAGATTCGACGACGAATATCTATATTCAAAACTGTTATCCTCTGACAACTCCGATTGTACATCCCTTAAATTTTCTATATCATCGTTGGGCACAATTTCTGTGTCAGATGATACGTTTTCTAATACTAATCTTGAACTTATATTCTTTGGTAAATACGCCGGTAAGCAATCATTTTCATTACTTGAATCAGAAGACGATGAGGAAGAATCTAAAATATTAGTAAAATAAAAATTTGCTTTAGTTCTATCTGCGACTATTCGTCTTCGTTGCCTTACGGACAGATTGTGGAAATTAGATTTTCTTTTTTCGCTCATTTTGACAAAAAATTCTTATCTTGATAGTGCTCAATATCTATAACAAATTTCCTCATAACCTCCAATAACCTTATAACCTCCAATGTCTATAACAAATTTAAAAAATTTTAGTATTACGTTATATCGAAATAAAAAATATACACATTTTTAAAGAACAAGCAATGGTCCTTTTTATTTTATGCCTGATTATTTTATTCGCAAGTAATTTCTTTAAAGAATATTTAAAAGAGTCAATGATCTATATTGATTTGGTGATAAATTGATCATTCTTTTAAAACTAAAGTATGTATACACGTATATCTTGTAATGGGATGAAATTTTTAGATAAATAGGTCTCGTTTCGTTTAGTCTGTTAGATCTGTTAAAGAGATAGCAATTTATACTAAAGGAGGGGGAGAGTATTAGTGCTAAAGAGTAAATTATGCACCTACGCAGTAAAAATTAAGAATGTCGCAAATCGTATCTAATTATCTTAACAACGATTTGATGCATTTTTTATTTACTCCCATATCTACTATTTTTTTCGCGCACAGCCTTATAATGCCAAGTGTTTCTTCCTGCCTAGAAAATACAGTTGGCACTTTATCGTTGGGTGTTACAAAATACGCGAAGTGGAGAGGGTGGAGAAGAATGGGGTGCATAGGAAGAATCAGAGAGCAAGAAAGGGTCAAATATTTTCTAAAAATCAAAGTATTTATATGTTATATGGGGAGAGCCTAAAAGGGCAGAGTGAGAAAAAATATGGAGAAGCTAAAAATAAAGAAATAGAGGGGGGAGATTTTTATCCAATCCGACATAAAAATAAAAAATTGGCATGTTATTTTGCGGGAAAGTTGGTACCGTTAGAGTTTATATATCCATCGAATAAAAGGTTAAAAAAGCTATCACACAGCAGCTTCCACAGCAGTGATTTTATGACAGTGTTAAAAAAAGCATGAAAATAATTAATGCAAGTATATGAATTTCCTGTCAGAAAATAACGCACAATATCCTAGTATTGCAACGAAATTTAAAAATTTTTCCTTTTGCAATCTATGCATTTTATATTATATTATATTATGTTATATCCTAAAGAGAAGTCCCACTGACTCAAACTTATTAACTAACTTTATGGATCATAAAAAGGTAGTCAAACCATTGAAATTTGACGTCTTTCGTATGTAATTTATGTATAGCCCAACATTAGCGGTTATAACTGTACAGCTATGAAGAATATTTTTAAATACATTTAAAACAGTTAAACGAATGGGAAATAATTTGGACTCAATGCATGAACCGGAACTCTAACATTAGTAGTTATAAGGACAATAGTGTTTAATTATCAAAAATTATGAAAGAATACTGGTAGTACAAAAATTATATATTGAAAAATTATATACTGATAATACAAAAATTATGAAAGAATACTGGAAGTAATACTCAGTAAGTGTAGGAATCTGTTTGGAAGGAAAGTCGTCAGACTTTACATTAATCGATTACTTAATCAGACATTTGCAACGATAAATGTCTCTTTCAAAGCCATAAATGTCTCAAGCAGGTCCATAACTTGTTTTTCATAAATGTAAATAGTAGTAAATACAAATATTTTATTAACTACATAACCCTACAAAAAGAAAGCCGGGTATACAAGACTAAACAGTGGTATCTTTATCAGGCAAAAGTCAAGGTAGTCCGTAAACCTTCGAATCCATAAAATCCTTAAACTCTTAAGGGAAGGAGATACCCAACTTTTGGTGGAACTATATTCATGCATATATATACACATATATGTACTACGGGAGGGATACCCTCTTGCACGCTCCGCTCGCAAACCCCCAATACGGTTCTTCTTGAGGATCTTCTTGGAAGATGATTGCGATATAAAGCTTAGATCGTTGGTCGGAGACTGAGACGTTAATAGCAAAAAACCTACCTTCCTTGGTTGGAATTTTTGGCATTTTTTTGATCATTGTTTGTTATATTAGGATTTTATCATCGAAATTTGAAACTTCCGTTATTATTTGTTAGTTATTTTTTTAGACTTCTGCTGTAATTTTATTATTTACAATGTAATTTTATTCTTTACTTGAATTTTAAACTTGTCTTTTAAATTTTTAAACTTAATATTTAATGTTGGAAATGCTAACATAAAAAATGTATAATCTTAAAAAAACACATTTCAGCTCTATGACTCCAATCTTGACCTTCACACCCCACCTATCTATACACCGTCCACTTATGATCACAGTGATGACCACCACTTTCAGCCTGCATCTATTTCCTTGACGCATGATATTCATAATCTATTATGACTACACTCATAATTAACACCCTTCCCATATAAACTCAAGCTATTGCATTCACCCATGACTTTTGTCTCAACTTATTACCTCCACCTATAACTTTCTGCCTCCATCTATCACCTCCATACACAACTTTCTAACTCCACCTACCACCTTCACCGATGATATACCTATTCACCTGTCATATCCACAATTCATCTCTACCACCTTCATAGCACCTTCACCTATCATAAACTCCACTCTCTACTTATGACTTTCGATTATGAACTTTATTCTCTACATGGTTTTTATACCTATCACCTTGATCTATGACTTCCAGCTACCACTTAGCACCTCCACCCACAACTACCACTCATCAAATGCTATCTTCACTGCAGTCTACCTAGCGCTTTCACTATACTCTAGCTCCACCTACGATCTCGAATCATTACCCATCATTTCGATACATGACTTACCTATCCACCTGTTACCTCCACCTTTTTATCTCTGCCGATCTCCGGCCACCTACTATTTCACTTTACATGCAATAGCTCCACTAATGATTTCTACCCATCACATAGCACCTTCGCCCATGACGACCACCATCTACCTAGCACTTCCACCCATGAAGCCCATCATCTACCTAGCGACTCCACTGTCCAACTATTGCCGGTAAACATCTCCTCCTCCACCTATCACCTACACCTTCCATATATGACCCCAAATCATGACCTCCGCACTGTACCTATGCCATACACCGACTACTTATAACTTACTTATTATTATAACAACTTATATATTAACTTATAACATTAACTTATAACAACTTATATAAAACAATCATGCACCACCATCTTTCACACATAATTTCAAACTATCACCACAATCCATGACTTTTAACCATCACCTATTTTGTAGACCCATGATTTTTACAATCCATTATGACTACAATGATGACTACCACCTTTCACATCTCTCACATGCTCTCTCTCTCTCTCTCTCTCTCTCTCTCTCTCTCTCTCTCTCTCTCTCTCTCTCTTTCTGTCTCTCTCTCTCTTGCTCTCTCTCTCTCTTGATCTTTAACGCAATCTCTCTCTCGCTTTCAGTTCATTCTCTCTTCTTTCTCGCTCGCTCACCCGGGTTACTCGCTACTGGCGTCCGCGTTCTTCCCGCCTTTTCGCGCGCGTTCGTACGGAGTGTGTGGTACGACGAACGGCCACAAACTCACTTCGTTCACCGTGTTCTGGACGCAGAACCGGTGCAAGCACTAGAGAGTTCTCAATGCGAGAATTTCCAGCTCTCTAGTGTCTAATCTCAATGCAAGATTCGTCCGTTCGTCAATCTTCACGTAAGATTCGTTTAAGTTCGTTGCGATCTCAATGCGAGATCATTCGAGTCAGTGATACACGCGTATACACACACACACATTCTCACACGTTCACACCTCGTTTCGTTTCCGCAGCGTGTAAGTTTCGAGAGGGGTTTTATGCCAAAAGGCTTTCCCCTCTCACCCGGAGCGAAATAAACATTGTATGTTTTTCGCTCAATCGAAGTGTCATTCATTTGCGATTCCATTCCCGCGTTTCGCTCAAGAAGACAATAACTAGCAAACGCCTCTTAGACCAGGCTTTTGCCCGACAACTGATGGTGCCTCCTCTGAGGTGTGGACCAGGAGAAACTGTTGCAGCCAAGGACCAGCGCCCGGATTGCAGCGTGTTACATCGTCGTCGTCGTCTCGTAACCTCGCCGCCCAGGGTCATCTCCACCTAGCTGCCAACCTCCAAGGACATCGCTTCGAAAAAAGCTCAGTTTTTTCGTTTTCACTTTGTCTCTTTTTCTCGCGACATTGCTTACGCGCGCGCGTGCCGGCGCGACACGCGCGGCCTGTAGTATCGATTCCTAGAATCGGCGAGCGCTCGCTCGAAGGCGCGGTTGTTTACGTCTTCAAGACGTTCTTTAGCTCTCGCGCGCGTACTTACTCGAAGACGTTTGTTGTGTACGTCGTTCGAGGAAGTTACGCTTTCGCGCGTGTCTCGCGTAGACGCTTTCGGACATACGTCTTTTTGAAGACGATTAGGCGTGCGCATATTTCCCTTATCGATGCTTGTCGAATAAGTTAGTTCGCGGTAGCGTAGTTTTTTATTGACGTCTCCCGCAGACGTTCTCGAGTGCGCGTCTTTTCGAAGACGATAGGTTTTTTATTGCGCGTCTACCTAGACCTCTGCGTGTGCGTGTTCTTCGGCGGCTGCCATGGTGCGTGCATCTTCTCGAAGCCGACACTCATTGGCGCGCCTCCTCGGGAACGCTTGCTGCAGACGTTCTCTCGGGGACGCAGCGTTCTTTGAACGCATTAATCGGCGTACGCGAGGATCAAGGGATTCGGGGCGTGCACGACCGTGATCGATGAGGACGTGCAACTGGGTCGAGGGCGGACCTTTGCCCTATAGCCCGGCCTTCTCTATACGAGGGCCGACATACGTCATCGGTGTTCCTTGCGCACCTCGTGTGCTCACAAGTCGCTTCGGCGAACGTGCGCGTTCGAAAAAGGTGCCACGCGCTCCGCGCGACGTTAGTTCTTCCACTCTCCGAGTTTGATTGTATCGAGGCGGCGCTTGTGTAGACAGTTCGCGCGCTTGATCGTTCGTTGAGTTCTGACAGCGGTCGCTGCGTGCGTCCTTGTAGCTCTCGTATTTTTTAGACCACTGCGGTCAGTCGATTCACTCGCATAGGTCCAACTCGCGCCTCCTTGCGTACGATCGACTTCGAATCCCAGCTCAAACATGAGCAAATGCGAAGGCAATTCCAAGGGCGATAGTCGATCCAAGAATACCGTCCCGGACGACACGGGACTGTATTGCGAGTGTCTGCAAAGGGCACTGAATCTCCTGGAAAGGTTACGTCGTTTTTCCGAGATCAAAGGGAAGAAAGGCGTCCGGATAAGCGAACTTCGAAGCAGGATCGACGGAATAGGTAGACTCTACGACGAGCTTAACGAAAAGTGCTACCAGTTAGACACGTCGTCAAATCGGGGAGAGCTGGCCGAGCATGTAGTGGATATAGAGTTACGTTATCACAAGCAACAGGGTTCGACAGAAGCAGCGTTGGTGGGCCGTTAGGTCAATCCACATTCCTCGAAATGCAGCAGACACTCCAGTTACCTCCAGCTAGTTTGCCGAAGTTTGTCGTTAGGAACGTAGAGTATGATAGGGTGAAGTTCCATTACCTCAAACAGTCGTTGGAAGGCGAAGCGACAGGCAAGATCGTACACTTGGTGGCAGAAAAAGGGAGTTTCCAGAGTGCGTGGGATCTGCTGGTCGCCGCCTACGAGCACAAGCGTCCGCTGATCGCCACCCACATCGACGCCATCCATCGTTATTCAGAAATAAAGGAGACGACTTCTTCTACGTTGGATGCGATGGTTAACACCATTCGTCTACACATGGTTAGGTTGAAGGCGTTAGATCAGGAGATTTCCGATTACGTTGCGGTTCGTTCGTTGGAAAGGAGCTTGCCGTCCGAAGTTCGATCCAAGTGGAACCAGTCGCTCTCTCTCAATGACGTTCCTACTCTTGACCTCTTCTACAGATTCATCGAGACCTTCAGCAGTCGCCTGCGAGCAGAGGAGGATGAGAGCGCTGTCAGTTCGTTCAATGAGTCAGGGAAACGTCCTGTTCCACAGGACTCTCATAAGAATAGTAAGATTAAGAAGACCTCACATCCGGCGCGCGTTTTCGTGACGACGAAAACGTTTTCGTGCTATTACTGTCAGGATGATCACTCGATCCATCGTTCCTCAAGCTTTGCGAAGCTTAGTCCCGCCAAGCGCTGGGAGGCGGTCAAGGTTAAGAAACTGTGTACGGTTTGTTTGCTTAGCCATTCCGACGAATGTAGGGGTCGCAACTGCAAACAGTGCGGCAAGGCGCACAACGACCTTCTCCACAACGACAAGAAGAACGGCCATTCCAGTGAGGATTCCGACACCGAGGGGAATCAACACTAGAGTCAACGTGGAGTACTTTCGATTCCAGGAGAGTCATTTTCACGCGAGGTCGTAAAACTTCCCAAGGATGTGCGTTTAGTCGATCCCGAGTTCCATCGCCCGACACCGATCGACAAGTTAATTAATTCGAGAGCAACGATGTCCATGCTCTCAATAGGACAATTCGATCGCTTTTAGGACGATTCGGAATTACGTCTTCAGAAGGTGCTTCTCTCTCTCTCTCTCTCTCTCTCTTTCTTCTCTCTCTCTCTCTCTCTCTCTTTCTCCTCTCTCTCTCTCTCTCTCTTCTCCTCTCTCTCTCTCTCACTCTCTCTCTCTCTCCCTCTCTCTCTCTCTCTCTCTCTCTCTCTCTGTCGCTCTCTCTCTCGATTTCTCATCGCAATCTCTTGCTCGCTCTCTACTCATCCTCTTCTCTTTCTCTCGTTCACTCGTACTTCTCGCAAACGGCGTTCATGCGTACGCGCTTCGTTGGTCAATTCAGGATCGGGACTGTGTGAAGCGGATACCACACAATCCCCTTCGTCCAAAGTATGGGAAGCGGATTTCATACACGCACTTCGTCCAGTGTTCTGGACGCAGAACCGGCACAAGCACTAGAGAGTTCTCAATGCGAGAATTTCCAGCTCTCTAGTGTCTAATCTCAATGCGAGATTCGTTCGTCCGTTCGTCAATCTCCACGTGAGATTCGTCTAAGTTCGTTGCGATCTCAATGCGAGATCATTCGAGTCAGTGATACACGCATACACACACACACACACACACACACACACACACATTCTCACACGTTCACACCTCGTTTCGTTTCCGCAGCGTGTAAGTTTCGAGAGGGGTTTTATGCCGAAAGGCTTTCTTGGAGAGCTCCTAGAAGGTTGGTATTAAATCTGTAGCCATGGTCATACCGGGAATTGTCGAGCCGTGAGCGTATTGCGAGTGTGAATGGAGTGTCTTGTCGAGACCACCGATGCGCGTCGATTCCTATTACAGCGACGATCTAAGAAAGCCAGATTTTTTACATTAATCGCCGCAAGTGTTAAGTTTTATTATTTAACTCCCTGTCACGATCACGCTGTGCGAAATGTTTTTTCATCGCCAGCCGGGTGAGTGTACGTGCGCAAACGGGAACCGCGACCAAGACACCCAATAAAATATTTCAGGCCGTAATGGTTTAGGAGAGGTTTAGGAGAAGGGTGCCTAAGAGTTTATGGATTGAATGATTTACGGGGTTGCTTGACCTTGATCTAACCTTGAACTATACCTTTTTTGGTCAAATGGACACGGACTCTGATTCAGCGATCATTGAACAACGAGATCTTATAGTTTTTTAAACTCAGTACGTATTTTGTAGGGATGTGTTAATATTGTACATGCTTTGAAAAAAATGTATATATATTAATAAAAATTTACCATTGGTTTAGCATTTCTTTCTTTACGCAATTTTTCTTCAAACAGGTCTATGTGTTTAGGTTGCAATGGAAGATACGAAATAAGTTTGATTTCTCTATTTAGAACCTGATTTTTACTTTCTGTCAAATTATCAATGATTTGTTCCAATTCAGAAATCTTATCGTTCAGTTTTTTTTGCTGCTTATACAAAACGCAGACTTTCTTGTATAATGTACTGTTCAAATCTGAAATTGAAAAATATATACAAAATTGAACAAAATTGTACTAAAAATTATTGGCATGTTATCACAAATATATCACACCTATTCTTCTTTTTTTTGTCACACGTCCATCCACAATTTTGGTACAATTTTCAGATTTTCCTGCATCAGAAACCGAGTTCGATTTTCTCGTGTCAGAAACAGAGTTCGATTTTTTTGTATCAGAAACAGATTTCGACTTTCCTATCACAGGTTTCAGTTCTTTCTTTTTAAGGAGAGCGTCTTCATACTTTTCTGCAAATTAAATAAATTATAATATAGTATCAGTTAAATCCACTCATCTTCTATTAAAAGAAATGTTAGAAATCTACTGAAATTCGCTCTGTAGATACAAATAGGTTTAGGAGTTTAGAGTTTAAATTACAATCGCTAAGTGACATGACTTTCATAACCGTTTAAAAATATGACGATTTATATATCTTTTGTAAAAAAACATGACAATTAGAAATCCTTGGATGAGAACTTTTGAAAATTTTTGAAACTTTGAGAACGCCTCTGAAAGAGCGGGAGGAGTGATTGGATTTTAATCAAACGAGGACCAATCTTGTTTCACCACAAAACCCATGAGGAAAATCGTTAGGAGAAAGATCGAGAAAAATTTTTGCTTTTTCATAGAATGAAATGCATAGGAAATCAATGTTTTTTGAAAATTTTCGTAGTTTTTATATCATCCCTTGTAAATTGTAAAAATCCATTATTCGCAAGTCTTAGCGAGGAATATGATCTGTGCTTTTATTCGATTTAAACATTAAATTTTAAATTTTAAAAGTAAATATTAAAAGTATTGATGTCGAAGAGATATTTAAGCAGATCTGTTAGAATCAGCAAGAAGAACTCTATCCTGAAAGTTAAAGTCTGTGTCAATTTCTTTAATTTATCAATTAGTATTACTGTTTGTGAATCGTATTTAAGTATGACTTATATATTTTTGATTATAACCGCATGAAAATTTTGCATCTTTCATTATATTTAAAAAAATATATACATGCTGACGTTTTCGTATTCTAGTAAAACCCCCAGCACCTACCCCTTGTAAGCTTGCAAGGAATTCGCCTATATCATCTACATTTTTCTCTGTATATTTAACACTGGTGATGAGGATTAATAAGGTCGTGGCGAAGATTTAGTAAAGTAATATACTACGAGTAATCAATTCAAGTGCATAAGTGTAATCCTTGCAAAAGAGCGTCATTGGCTCGTTGGTTAGCGTGCAAGTCACAGAAAATGATTCTCCGGAGATCGAGGGTTCAACTCGTGAAAAGTAACATGTTTCTAAAAGTCGGGAAAAAGTACTCTAATCACTGGCTGCTTGAGGACAGGTCTTTTCCCGAAAATAACTCTTCACCTAATTTTCGGATTTTTTTCTGCCTTCCAACTAGCAGCGCTGGGAACAAAAGTAAAAATCAAAATATCGTTTGTTAAACGCAAAAAATTGGATTTTCTATCTGAAAAAAATGTATTTAAACAATAAAAAAAATTCTAAGAAAAAAGTTTCTCAGCTAAAAATTCCAAGCTAAAAAAAACAAAACGAGAACAGCAAATTCGTAAAATAGCAAGAAGCCCTCCCTGGCCGACTCGTATGAAATTGAGAGGGGGCAGCCGGAGAAAAGGAAAGATTTGGGGCCAGACTGCCTCGAGCCTCTAAGCCGAATAAACGTAAGCATCATAACGTAATGTAAGCATCATTTACGAGCTACAAATAAATAAATATTTGTTGGAGAGTTAATCGAACTCAGATGCCGACCGTACGCGCTGGTGCGTGGCGCCACCGTTTGTGCCCCCCCCCCCCTCACTCGCGTATCGACGCTGTATGTCTGGTCAGTCTGCCACGAGAAGCTGGCCAGAGAGCACACCTTGATTAATATAAGCTATATTTTTCTATTCACTTGCCGCTTATTTTGCATTTTTCCTGTCTCACTCGCTTCCCCAAACGAGATCACACTGCTGCGTTCGTCAAAACGCGAACAGGTTATGGGCCCAGTGTGCCTACACTGCGAGACTTTGAACGTGAAAAGAGGCTGCGAACTAAGCGTGAGACCAGTGACTTTTGTGATTCTGACTGTTTGTGTGTTTTCGTAATGGCGGGAGAAATTTCGACGCGACACATTACCAAGTTCGATGGGAAGAATTTCCAGGCGTGGAAATTTCAGCTAAACGCGGTATTTGTGGCGCAGGACCTTTTGAAGATCGTGAACGGTACGGAAGTGATGCCAGCGGACCAAGAAGTGCTTACTGGCGTGCACTACAGCCAACGAGATGTAGAAGAAGCTGTCGTCTATTCATGAACTGAAAACAGAGACGCACAAGCTGTTGCTAAGTCAACCTTTCCACGAGTACCGAATGAATCCGACGGATACAGTATCTCAACATGTGGCTCAAGTGCATAATTTGGCGCTGCAGTTGATCGACGTGGGCATCAATATTCCGGACCTCATGATTATCTCGAAAATTCTCACGAGTCTGCCATCGAAATTCTGCAACTTCCGCTCTGCCTGGAACAGCGTCGAAGTAGATCGACAAACAGTTCAGCATCTATTGGAACGGCTTATAGAGGAAGAAGGATATCTCAATGCCGATGATGAGGAGGTCGAGGCACTGGCCGCTACGGCGAGAAGGGTCGCCATAGGTGGAAAAGACTCACCTAAGAAGAAAAATAAGAAGAAACGTCGAGACAAAAAGGACGTCGAATGTTATTCGTGCAACGAAAAAGGGCATTATGCGAAGAATTGCCCGAAGCGCAAGAATGCCAAGAATCGCCAAGATTCGTACTCTACAGATAAGTCGAGCGCGTTCCAGGAAGAAGCCTTGGTGGCGACGTGCGGCAATAACAAACATGGCCGACCCACGTCACATGTTTTGGAACCTTCGGAAGTGGAAAAGAAAAGACTGCTCGACGTAGCTAATGCAGATGCCTGGATTACCGATAGTGGAGCGTCAGCGCACATGACATTCCGCAGAGCGTGGTTGACAGATTACCGATCGATCAAAGATGGTAGCTCGGTCACGCTGGGAGACGACGGCGAGTGTGCTGTTGTCGGCGTTGGGACCGTCATAGCTAAGAGACTTGTTGGTAAACAGTGGTTGGACACTCGTATCGAAAATGTGCTATACGTTCCAAATATAAAGAAAAACCTATTTTCTGTGGGAGCGTGTACATCTCGTGGCATGGAGTTACGTTTTAAAGGCGACAGTGTAGAGCTGCGAAAAGGCAACAGGCAGATTGCCTACGGTGTTAAGCAAGCCAACGAGATCTACAGAATGTTTTTGCGCGCGCGTACTGCTCACCAGATAGAAACAAACTTGACCGAAAGTCTCAAAGTGTGGCACGAGCGTCTCGGACATGTCAATGTGCGCACTATTCAACAGCTGACGTCCAACGGCATGATCAACGGAGTAAAGACGGACGCCGCGGAGAAGTTTTTCTGCGAGCCTTGCCAGCTAGGAAAGTCGCACAGGCTGCCGTTCAAGAAAACTGTCGTGCACAATGCTGAGCCTGGTGAAGTCATGCACAGCGACGTATGCGGGCCCATGCCGGTGGACTCGCTCGGAGGCTGTCGATATTTTCTCACGTTGATCGACGATGCTATAAGTTATCGAACAGTATTCTTTCTAAAGCACAAGGCGGATGTGTATGAGCAGTTTAAGGAATTCATCGCTGAGGTCAAAAATAAATTCGGCAAGCCTATGCGAGTTATACGTAGTGACAATGGAAAAGAGTTTGTCAACGAGAAACTCAAGCTTCTTTTGACCTCAAATGGAATAACTCACGCGTGCACCGCACCATACACACCGCAGCAAAATGGGAAAGCAGAAAGGGAAAACCGAACCATTGTCGAGTCCGCACGTACAATGTTGAATGCGAAGAAGCTTCCAGAATTTTTATGGGCGGAAGCCGTAAACACAGCCGTTTACGCATTAAACAGAGCATCACAATCAACCCATGATTCCAGCAAGACTTGCTACGAGGCTTGGACGCGAAAGAAACCTGATCTTGAGAACATGCGAGTTTTTGGCTCTGAAGCATTTATGCATGTACCAAAACAATTAACCAAGAAGTTTGATGCCAGGTCAAAGAAGGTAATACTTGTCGGGTACCAGGACAAGTCAACAAATTACAGATTATTTGATCCTGACACAAAAAGAATACATGTTTCGAGAGACGTAATCTTCAACGAGTCCTGCTCAGATCCAGGTAAATATGAGACTGATTCAGACGATGCTGAATTGATTTTTCCGTCAAGCAGGGATGATCGAGATGCTGCTGATGTAAATGTTTTCGCTGAGGAAGATGAAGAGGTTGAGCATCCAGCTCACCAAGAAGCTCCTGCGCCACAGCCAGACATCCACGCACGTTTGCGGAACAGAGCAAACATCAAGAAGCCCAGCAGGTACTCAGCGAACTTCGCTGCGTCTGATGCACCCTCAACCTATAAAGAAGCAGTGAGTGGCTCGGAATCTGAGAGCTGGATTAAGGCTACAAGAAGCAAGGCGAGGACTACACAGAAACGCCCCAGTAGTCAGATATGACTCTCTACGAGTTTTGCTGGTTCACGTGACTCAACTTGATCTTGAAATGATGACCTTCGATGTGCGGTCTGCATTTCTTTATGGCGAATTGAAGGAAAAGATCTTCATGGAGGTCCCGGAGGGTATAAACGTTCGCGAAGAAGAAGACGTAGTCTGCCTGCTCAAGAAATCTCTTTACGGGTTGAAACAAGCCCCTCGCTGTTGGAACAGATAAATGCGTTTTTACGGGTCGTCACAACGGTTATCTTGTATACCTAGCACTATTCGTGGACGACGGCTTAATCGCTTGTAAATCTTTGCTTGTCTTAAAGTCGATTTTAATCGAAATGTCAAAATTCTTTGAAATAACAACGGGCGACGGTACCGCGTTTGTAGGCATGCAGATTTACCGCAACAGGAAAACAAAAGAATTGTTTATCGGTCAAAGCTCTTACATTGATAGAATTTTGTGTAAATTCGGAATGAATGACGCGAAGCCGATCAGTGTACCATGCGATCCTAATGTACATCTGCAGGCGGCAGATCCGAATCGTGAAAGCAAACTGAATGTACCGTATCGCGAAGTTATAGGATCTCTTCTGTTCTTAGCTATAGTATCACGCCCTGATATTGCGTACGCCGCATCGATGTTAAGTCGTTTTTCAAATAACTATGATTTGAATCACTGGAATGCAGTTAAGCGCGTACTAGCCTATCTGGGCGGTACCAGAAATCTCGGTATTTTGTATAGGAGTGTAAACGGCTCGAACAATCTTGTGGGTTATTCTGACGCGGATTTCGCCAGTAACGTGGATACGCGCAGATCCACGACTGGATTCGTTTTTGTATGACAGGAGGAGCAGTAACTTGGTCATCTCAGCGACAGAGCCTTGTTACGCTCAGTACTACTGAGTCAGAATATGTAGCTGCATCTACTACAACTAGAGAAGCCGTGTGGCTGAATAAGTTACTCGAGGATATTGTATGTCAATATGAACCTGGTATTTGTCTCCTAGTTGACAATCAAAGTGCCATCAGGCTCGTCAAAAATCCTGAGTTTCATAAGAGAACCAAGCATATTGACATACGTTATCATTTCATACGCGAAAAGTACGACAGCGGAGAAATTGATGTGAAATACGTTCCGTCTGAGGGTCAAAAAGCCGATATCCTCACCAAGCCTCTCCCAAGACATCGTTTCTTCTATTTGTGTGGAATGTTAGGATTAGTTTGCGTCGATGATTTGTAAAAGCTAATCTAGTTCTCAAACGGCGGAAGTGTTGGAGAGTTAATCGAACTCAGATGCCGACCGTACGCGCTGGTGCGTGGCGCCACCGTTTGTGCCCCCCCCCCCCACTCGCGTATCGACGCTGTATGTCTGGTCAGTCTGCCACGAGAAGCTGGCCAGAGAGCACACCTTGATTAATATAAGCTATATTTTTCTATTCACTTGCCGCTTATTTTGCATTTTTCCCGTCTCACTCGCTTCCCCAAACGAGATCACACTGCTGCGTTCGTCAAAACGCGAACAGTATTCAATAGTCTTCCAGCATTGTACATGTGACATCCAATTATTTTCCGGTCACACCCCAATAATTCGTGTCCCAAGTGAGAAAACACTAACACAGTGAGTTCTCGGTAAATGTCTGGTGGAAATAGTGTAATGATCTGAAGAGTGAGAGGCCAATTCTATGTACAGCACAAGGTAAGCCAATATAAGGACTACAGCAGAGAGAGTTTTACTATTTGGATGCTTATTCGCTGCAAAATTACGCTGCACCTAAGATCAATGATGTCGACGAGGAGAACAAAGACACCGCCAGTGAAAAGGTCCCGACATCGTTTGAAGTCTGGTCAGCCAACCAGGAGGAGAGCCCTAGCCAGGAAAGCGATACGAAGTTCCTCGACAGCCTGCGGAATCGAATCAAGCAAGCTTGACGATACGACGACTTTACGCGTCGCAGAAATCCGAGTCCTTAGGGAAATCGAGCTCATGGGCATCGAGGAAGTAATTCCACGTAAGAAGGAAGGCATCGCTTAACCGCCGAAGGAGACAGAAGTGCATGACGTCGAATACATACGGCACGTTGAATGAGAGTGTATGTCAAAATCGAAGTAAAAGTATGAGTGTGAATAGAATGAATGCAGTAAGTGTGGTCGGTAAACTCGTGCGCTTTATGAGGGGCGTCGTGGGAAAAGCTGAGATGCGCGACCGGGTTTCTGAGTTGCCGGAATTAGACATTGTAAAGGCATTAACCAAACTATGGCAGGAACATATTTTAACTCGAAATCGACTACCCGACGTATGCGAGATGCGTTCACTCATCTTAGAGGGTAAAAAATCAGAACGTGTGCGAATTCGCAGCTTTGAAATCCGCCGCGGCCAACAGCGCTATATGGAATAGCTACGTAGATGATTACCCAGCAAACGCGGTCACCTTGCAGAAAGCCCAGACCAATGTATGAAATGTAACCCGTGGGTGAGCCTCAAACAACTCCCGGGCAATAGAAAGAGTGGAAGAGGGATGTCGCATATTTTCGGATTCACAGCTGCAGCTGTGCAACAAAAGCGAATAGGTCCGAAGACTCACATGGCACAAGGACGCTGACACACTTGGTTTCGTACCGTGGCTACACACAAAATACCGCTGCAAATTGTATCAAGTGCCGATAAGCCTATGAAGTGACAATTTTTTGGCATCACGATGTCGGTTTATGACCCATTCGGAATTCTAACCTCATCGACTATCTGCGTCAAAATAATCATGCAAAATATATATTGCAGTGGAGTGGGATACAACAAAGAAATACGCGATGAGGAATTCGAATTATGGAAGGTCTGGGTGCATGACTGAAAGTCATTCGGCTTGTGTCGCGGCCCGAAATGCATAACACCAAGAGGCGTGCCGCTCTACGTGGCGCAGCTATATGTGTTCTGTGTCGAGAGCCTACAGGCATATTGCGCAGTCTCGTATCTTAAGTGCAAGGCGAGAAAGTTCACGTATCTCTATTAATCTCTACTAATGACTAAATGCAAGATTGCGCCCGTCAAGGCACTCTCAGTGCCCAGGTTGAAGCTGCAAGTCGCATTGTAAGTTTCGCGCTTAGCGAAGGCCATCGTGAGCGAGATAGACACTAAAATCGAGATCAAAACCCTCTAGTTCGACGGCACGGGAAAACAAACTTACACTAGAGTACAATTAAAACTTTAAACAATCTTGAAATGGCGCATGTTTGTGACCGGTCATGCGACGTCTCGATTACCGTGGGAAGTAAGGTGACTAACCTCCTAATTATTCAAAGTTTCAGTTGTACCCGTATGTACGTCGCCAACTGTTTAGGAGAGATCATAGTGACACGACGGCAATGAACAAGTGATCTAGGGCCGTGCCGATAAAGCTGAACCCCGCGAACAATACTCAAGAACATTAAACACCAATTTAACATCAAGAAACCACCAGCAACCAACAAGAAGAAATTAACAGGAGAGTACATAGAAGCTACTGTCAAGAATAGAATATTTAATATTTCCTTGCTATTCCCAGGATTACAGAAATTTCTGGCCTGTAAAGCTTGTGATATGGATGTCAAATTTAATAAAATTGATACCAGGTGTCCCGGCACTACACTATCTGCCACTTGCACTAGATGCAACAAAACTGCTTTCATTAAGTCCAGTAGAAAATTTGGTAAGCAATATGATGCATATGAAATCAATAGACGTCCACTTTTAGCTGCCAGAATCCTTGGTCACGGTCATACTTGTTTAAATTCTTTCTGTAGAATAATGGATTTATTAACTTCAAATTCTCACAACGATTTTGATAAAATAAATCAAAATTTAAAAGCAGCGTGTAAAAGTGTAGCTGAGGAGACTCAAAGAGAGCAGCTAAACAGGAAGACTGCAACAGCAAAATTCAAAAGGATGATCGTGAGACTGTTTCAGGTGATGGCTCTTGAAGGAAGGGAGGTCCCTCTTCCCTTCAAGGTATATCAGCACTGATACGCCATGCAAATGGAAAAGTGATTGACGTGTCGCCCAAACAATCCCTTTGTAAAGTCTACAAAAACCATCCCGCAGAGGACACTACGCAGTTCAAAAGGTGGTTTGAGGCTCATCAAGATAGCTGTTCACCCAATCACCAAGGAAAGATGGAAGTCGATGGCATTGTTGAAATGTTTCAACGATCTGAGACAATCCATGTAGTGAAATACAAGAATTAGATTGGTGATGGCGATTCAAAAGTCTACAAAGATATTTATGAAGCCCAACCATCTGAAGAAGATTTCACCATTCAGAAGAAAAAATGGATTGGACACGTGCAGAAGAGAATGGGAACACAGCTATGAAACCTCAAGAAGAGCTTAACAGGAAAGAATTTACCTAATGGTAAAGGCATTGGTGGGAAAAACCATGCTCAGAGGATTGATCAGTTGACAAAGTATTATGGCAGTGTCATTCGTGATCATAATGATTCAGTTGAAAAAATCTCGAATGCCATTTTGGCATAATTTTTCCATAATAAATTAAATGACCAGGAGCCAAGATACCACCTTTGTCCAGCAGGAGCACAAAGTTGGTGCAAATGGCAGGTAACCAAAGTCAACAAAAACTTGAAGAACTTTCACCACAAAGGCTTCATTCCTCTTGCTGTTATTTGCGCAATTACGCCAATTTACAAAGATTTGACAGATTCCCCTGTTGAAAGGTATCATGTCACAGAATCGCATGATGTTATCATATGATAAATGTGTTGATAATGGCATGTGAAAATATCATGTTATATGTCCAAATTCATCATGCGATATAATAGGATTCAATCACATCATAAAAAATTGGAATTTTGAAATTAATTAAAATTCATTATTTCATTGATCTGTTGCTATTTATAAAAGTACCATCTGCATGGCATAAGATAATAATGATAATAATAATGTATTTTAATTAATTTGAAAATTCCAATTTTTTATGATGTGATTGAATCCTATTATATCGCATGATGAATTTAGACATATAACATGATATTTTCGCATGTCATTATCAGCACATTTATCATATGATAACATCATGCAAGAATCTCATGAGATTCTATCACATGATACCTTTCAACAGGGTCTGGCTTGCTTTAGAGATGCATTGAAGGCCGTCAAACAAAATAACAACAAAAGCTTCAACCAATCCATCTGGAATATCCTCCCTAATTAAGTACAGCTTCAGTGGTCTTGCAGTTTTGGAAATTGGAGTCTATATTGCTGCCTCTTTATTCAATTACGGCAAAGCTGAAATCCCGGACATCATTAGGATATTTGGTACTCAACCTGGATCATCTGCAGTCAAGTGGGCCAAAAACATGGATGAAAAAACACTTTTCTGATCTGACAGGAGAGCAGCAGAATCTACATTGAAAACACCCAAACTCAAAGGAAAAGAAATCACACAGAACATATACGCCCTGCATCACACTTTCTATCATTCAACAATAAACTAGTCAGCTGAATATCACAGTAGAGTTTTCTACCTATTTATGACTATTTTTCATTAAGAATCTCATCTAAACAAGATTCTGTAAAACCTTCCAATTAGTGCTTCTAGTGTTATTTGAAGCAAGAAAATTTCCGGTGAGTACATTAAATTTATTTGTATAATATTTCTATAATTTACTTTATTATTTATAATAAATGCTTCTATTGCTCGAACTAAATTTGTAATTAGGAGAATAAAACCTTCAATCAATAATCTTAACAAATAATAACTTAAAAATAATGATAAAATTTGCATCTTTAACCTTATGTAATTCAAGAAAGAAAGTCAAAAAATTCTGAACAACCCATGACAATCTCCTAAACATATCCTCGCAGTTTGAAAAAAAATAAAATTAGGAGTCTAACTGCAAAGATTGTAGTTTCAATTGTTAATTTAATTGTAAACCATATGGTCAGATTCAACTTTTAAAATCATTCTGTATATATACATAATTTTCACTCACAGCTTTTTTGCACTTTATAATTCCATAAATGTTTTTATTTATCATCTAAAATTGATTTTTTTTAGGAGGTTAAGCATTGATTCTTATGGATTACGACTTCCTCTAAAACATAAACTATTCTGGTATGCTGTGCTCAGATAACTAGATCATAAGAGGACGAGACCACTTGATAGCTCCAGATTATTTACCAACTTACCAGATACTACGGCAACATTATAGAACTCAATAGTTCTTTACAATAAAATTAAACGCCATTAGGGCCACTTACTACCACAACTAATTTACTGATAACAAATCTTAACAGCATCTTTACGCAAAAGGAATTGGCACAAATGGCAGAGAGTAAAAGTCATGTGTACAATGACTGATCAAATTAATGTCCGTTGTCAGACTAGACAAACTTCTCCATAGATATAACTTTGCTTCATTTTTGCAAAGACAGAAATAAAATTTTTATAATCATTCTTATTATTCAAAATTTAATAACAATTAATTTCAATTTGAATCATTGTGTATTGATCATAATAGTTAGTGCGCAGTTTTAAGGTTCACTAATTTTACTGAATATATTATACTAACATTTATAATTATAAAAAAAAGTCAAGCATAATACTTTACAGTTTACTTACAAAAAAACTTGTATACTGACATACATACAACAAGAAACATATACAGAATCAAATGCTTGAATAAGGTTAAATGACTTTAAATGAGAGTAAAGAAATAAAGTAAAAATTAAATATAAGAATTAAAATGTTTACGAAATTGTAAAATTATTTTGTATAAAAATTAAGGTTTAAAATAAATTTATTATCATCAATTATTAAAACTGTGTTCAATTAAAATTACAGCAATTTTATTTTGCAGTACCCATTTTTTCATTGAGATAATTTGATAATTTTATTGTGAGTCATCATTATAGTGAGTTATCATTAAATATGAGGTTGAGAATTAATAAATTATGGCTTCTTCTAATAAAAGTAAAATTTTTAAGTAAAAAAACTGTAATACTATTAATAGAGTAAAGTTAAAACAGTTAATTAATTATTAAGTATGATGTAAATACATGAAACACAATATACTAAATAACTTATAACGTTCGAAACCCTTTAAAAAAATTACACTGAGAACTCCAAAGAGAAATAAATAATTTAAGGCTAATTTGGCAATGGCTGGATTATCTATGGCAAATGATCTAATAAAGAAAAATTTTAAAATATTAATATACTTTTAATAACAAATTAAATTCGAAAATGCATGAAAATGGACTTAATGATTATTTTTAATTTTTTAAGGCCGAGTAAGTATATTGACATGAATATATAAGTATATTAAGTAATTAACAACCCTAGTAAAAAAAAGTTTTTACTTAAAGAGACAAAAGAAAAAAACTAAGAACTTAAAATAGGTAAAATTAAAGTCTTCAGATTTTAAATAATTTTTCCAATATAAGAGGGAAAAAAGCTAAAAACCAAGAATATGTACTAATTTTTTTTAAATCATCTTTTTGTAAATAATTAATATGTACAATAAAAAGTTAAACCTACTGCAAATTAAAATATGGAATAAAGAATATAATTTATTACCATACATTCCATAAATGTCAACGACTTTTATGTTTTTCCACTGCGTCCTTGGCTCTCTATGATTAAACAAATCATCTTCAAGACTTTCTACAGAGCATGGGTATCTGCAATTTTTTTCATCTGCAGAAAGCCATTTTTCGGAGATGATTAAATATTGCTTTGCAGTTTTTATAACTACAAAATCTGGCATAATCAGATAGTCTTTAGAGACTGCAGAGTAAGATTAAAATTTACAATAACTTAAAAATCAGTTTTATATATTTACAGGAAATTCAAAATTATTCTTTTATTTTCTTTTATTTATTTCAATAAGTAGCAGAAATAGAAATCTTAAGTATACGTAAGTAAGCAGCAATGAAAATTCACGGTTAGATTTTATATCTAGCAGACATAGCAACCTATCAACATGGTTTATGCAACATATACAGACGCGTAATTAGACAACTGTTGGCGGAACTATTAGAATTTGAATAATGGAAAAAATTTAAATTCGAAACTCGGACTTTGAAATCTACGTACATCTAAAGTTAAAAATTCTGAATTTACTTCTTAGTTAAGTTTTGTATTAATAACGTAATGATAAATAAAAAATAAACATATCTGAGAAAAATAAATATTTACATTTTTTTAATTGTTAGAATGTAAAAAAATAACTTTAATAAACGACACTGATATTGCTCTACCCTTCGTTTTATCGCGTATTCTACAGGAGGAAATAATTTTACGTACAAAAATTTATTACAAGCTTATAACATTTATAATTAATTTATAAAGGATAAATTTTAGATTTTAGAAAATAGTTAGTAATAGCTTCTAGCTTTTATTAATTTTTAAAAATTCCAAGATTTTCTTTGTTGCATAGACAATCACGTTTTATAATCAAACATAATAATAATTATTGTAAAGTTAACTTTTAAAAGGTGCGCTTGATATTGTAATAATTAAATATGACATACCATGTAAATTTTAATAAACTAAACATACTAAAAAAATGTTGTTGTTTTTTTTAAATTTCCCTATGAAAAAATCTATTAAAAAATATGCAGGAGTTTGGCATGGAATTGTAACAACAAATGTAAAGGATACTTGCCCTAGAAAAACTGTTACATTAAAACAGATTAAAACGATTTAAAAATTTTAATAAATTTTATTCAGCTATCACTGTCGTTTTTAATTGGTTTTCATCCGGCCTTTACGCAATTAGTACGCACAAATTACTGCAGATCGTTTACTCTATTACTTTTACAGAAGCTTTTATAAATTCTTAACAAAATGGAATGTATTTCTATAAAATAGATCAATAAATAATAATAAAACAATAGTAATAAAATAGCTTTAATTAATTTAAAAATGGTATGTAAAAATGGTATGTTGACGTGGATAAATTTTTAAAGAATCTATGTTTTGACTTGAATCTGACTTGATCTAGATGGCTTGGCAGCTTCGTTTAGAACAGCAAATTTTAATAATGATTTTACTTTTTAATTTTGAAAACTAGAAAGAAATTTAAGCTGAACTTTGTACTACACTGATTTATATGATTTATGGAAATAAAAATAATACAAATTGTGGGAAAAACCTAGGAGGTATAAATTAACCCAATTTATTCATACACAAAAAAAGGTAATACTTAGATTGTAAATCTATACTAACTTTATACTCTATATCAAAATGGAAACTAATTAGAATTAAATCGATTTCGTTCACACACGCATAATGATTTAATTCCACGATCACTCACGAATTGATGTAATTATAATTACCGCAAGGTAATGACAGTTGTGTGGCAAAACGCAGAGACGAACACTCACGTGAAACCGTGATGGGATTTCAATTCTTTGTTTTCGATTTGGAATTTACGCGACGGAGTTTCACACGCCGAGATGAGTCGAATTTGAGTGAATTGTGAAAAATGGTTGATGCGCTCTCGGGCACGGTGTCATATAGTGAAGGATGGCCAGTAAAGCGCCCTCTTTTTTACAGAGTGTCAAAATACTCAGATTACCCAATCACACTCGTGTGTGTGTGTGTGTGTGTGTGTATATATATATATATATATATATATATATATATATATATTATACAAGAATTGAATTAAATTGGGCCTAAGTTTGCTTATATATATATATATAGTGACATACACATGTGTACGAGTAATATTTAAAAGGATACAAAAGCATATACTTGGTAATATGCATATCATATAGGAATTTAATTAAATTTGACCTAAATTGGCTGATATATTAATTTGTCACAGAAAAATAAAGGCTTCTGACATTCTGGGACAAAAACAAAAAATTTGGTACTCAAACACACGCACACACGCATTCTCAAATACACACATGCATTCAAACACATATACGCACATACGCGTACGCATGCACGCACGTACGCACACGCATACGGCAGTCATCTTATCTTAGGCACTACATATATATAGATATACACAAGGTACGAGTATTCTCTCTCTCCACCGACAGTGTATGTAGATATATGCAGGCTACGAGTACAGCAGTTTTCGTTTACGTCTCCACTCTAGCGCTACATACATACACACACACATATATATATATATATATATATATATATATATATATATATATACACACACACACACACAGGGTACGTGTATTCCCTCTTTCCACCAGCAGTGTGTATAGATATACGCAGGTTAGGAATTTTCCCCCTCTCCAGCGGCATCGTTCTAGCGATGGGACTTACTCCATGTCCATAGTGTATACGTATAGTGCAACTGCTCAGCTATATATATATAATTATATATATATATATAACCCTATAACCCTATATATGTATATTCAGCTATGCTGCTGCGTGCGCTTAAAACTAATCTATTCATTTTACTACCGCTACACTTAGTGAAAGATATTTTTTAAAAAAATTGCTTCTTTCAATAACATTCCTTTTTTAACTGAAAGCAACGGGTGCACACGTATGCGCGTCGAGCGCACACTTATGGGCGACGAGAGCACACCTATGCGCGAAGAGCGCACACTTATCCGCAACGGGTTAGTATGAGACATCCATTTGATTAAACGTGGATAGAGAAAAAAATTTTAATTTGAAATGGATTACATCGTGGATATTCAAGGCTTTCAGAGCTTAGACAATGTTTTCATTTGTAAGGAACTTGCTTACTCAATCGTTGGAATCAATTTAGAACCAAATATACTTTCCTTTAAACCACCGTACCATTGGCTCAAATTATCTTTCAAGTATCAAAATATAAACAGATGGATAGAAAATAATCATCATGGTAACTATTTTATATTCAATAATCATTAATAGTATTTTGAAATAAGTATCCACGTATTAACGAAATTTAATTCAGATATAGGTATACTATGTAGTTCTTGTAATACACCATACAAAAAATTGATATCTACTTTACAACAAAATTTTTATAACTGCAGAAATATCTATGTAAAAGGACTTGAAAATAAACAGTGGTTGAAAAAGATATTTTCTAACAATAAAATTATAGTACTCGAATCTGATATGAGATGTCCGCCGTTGATTGAGTTGGATTGTAATATCAAAACACAATGCACTTTACATAATCAAGAATATTTATAATCCAATCTGTGCGATGAAAAATGTTTGTAAATTGCATAAATGGTTATTTGAAAGACAAAAACAAGCCAGCCCTATTGGGATTGATACAGTCGATCGATGATTAATACAATTAAGATTAATTATACGAGTAACTATAATAATATTGATATTAATCTATAGGAAATAAACTTATATTATATTATATTATATTATAGTTTATATTTATTAACCATATCATATCATATATTATATTATAGTATATTATAGTATATTATCGTATATTATAGTATATTATATTATATTATAGTATATTATTTTATATTATAGTATAGTATATTATATATATTATAGTATAGTATATTATAGTATATTATATTATAGTATATTATATTATATTATAGTATATTATAGTATATTATATTATATTATAGTATATTATATTATAGTATATTATATTATATTATATCAAAAATAAAATCAATCTATAAATGGAGCAGTTCAGGCTAGCTGACCATCCTCGGCAGAAATTATCGAGCGACTGCGCTTTTGCTCTCTCTCGCAGCCACTACATCTCAGCTAGAGCTACAATAGCGCTAGTCGGCCACTAGCTAAACTATACATCCCACTCTTACAGACTAGATGCACAGCGCTGCATCTAGTCCCATCTCCGCGCTCTCTCCGCCGCCGCCGCCGCCGCCGCACTATACCCCCTCCCCGTCAGCGTCTCGTTCTGTCCGCCGCCGCCGCCGCCGCCGCCGCACTATACCCCCTCCCCGTCAGCGGGGCCAGAACATACCTCCATGTATTTCAGATGGGCTGCCTCTTACAGCAGCGGGGCTAGCTCCCCCCTATCCATCTATCACGGCAGCGGGGCCAGGTCCCCCCAGCGGGGCCAGAACATACCTAGTACACCTACTCTTTATTTTTTTAAGTTATATTAGCACTATTAAAACTTGAATATTGTTGGATTAATAAGTAAGGTAATTGAGAAAAACTCATGTCTATACATCATATTTTGTATTATAAAATTATGTATTGGTTTTTTAGAACTGAACAGAACTTTTTTTAAGGATTTAAAGTGATAATTCGAAGTATTTTAACGTTTCTACAAGAAGTATAGGTTGCAAAATAGAGATTACTTTAAGACATACTTGCAATTCGTTGATTACTTAAATACTTCTTAGTTCAGTGAAATGAACTTTTAATTATTTAAGTTGTATAAAAACTAACGTTCATTTTTTGTTAAAAATTTTTGTAATAAGAGATAAATATTTGAAGTAAATTAATCATTTTGAAAAACTATGATCAGGTAAATATAAGTATTAAAAATAATTAATTAAAAGCAAAAAAGATATATTTAACCTCAAAAAGTAAGTTAAATCAGTTTCTGTATAGGATTTTTTATTAATAATTAGAACGAATAAAAATATTTAATGCAAAATGTATATTCATTATTTGGTAAGTGTTCACTTATATAGTTTTTTTAATAAGGTAAACAGCATAAATGAAGCGTTGCTACCTTAACCAGTTATTATAATTAAATTGTGACGATACAGTGTGTGCGATGTTCGATATATATTTCCAAACTTTAAATAAATAGAGAACATACCCTGGTGAAATGCGACTATTTAAAATGGCCATAAAGTCAAAAACTGACTACTAAAACTATTATAAACTGTTGACATTTTTTACTCCTAAAAAGTAGCAATAATATCATAATGCAAACATAACTTTGCATTCATATTATAATGACATTTATCACAGATGGCCTATAACACATTGGCCAATCATTGATATCAGTTTATGAGGTTAGGATGCACTTAAAAATACATTTCACTACATTCTATATATAAGCAAAAATAATACTAAAAATGTATTAAAAACCCAATTCTATAATGATTAATTGAGTACACAATCAATAAAAATAGATTTTAGGTAGATCCGAATAATTTTTCTTGTATCGGTGATTAGGTCAAAATACCAATTATCTTATTATTAGGACTAGGCAAAAACTACTGGCTAATTCTACTTAAAAAGAAAACGATGAAATAAGGTTTCTAGAAGATTTTCTTTGAACCTAATAGTTTCTGGATTAAAAATCATGTGTTTTTTGTTCGACTTGTAGATGAACTTATGAAAATACACATTGGGATTTTTAATTCAAAAACTATTAGGTTTATAGAAAATCGTCAAGATACCTTTTTTCATCTTTTTTAAAAATAGAATTAGTCGGTATTTTTTTTATTTATCTGACTCTAAAAAAAAAAATTTTTTGCTGTTATCGGCTTTTTGGTCAAAATTTTATAATATGGTTAGATAAATAAAAAAAATACTGGCTGATTCTACTTAGAAAGATGAAAAAAGTTATCTATAAAAATTTCTGTAAACCTAATAATTTCTGAATTAAAAATCACAATGTGTTTTTAGTTCAACTTGTTAACGAACTTATCAAAAAATACATTATGATTTTTAATTCAAAAACTATCAGGTTTATAGAAAATCGTCAAGATACCTTTTTTCATCTTTTTTAAAAATAGAATTTGTCAGTATTTTTTTCATTTATCTGACTCTAAAAAAAAATTTTTTTGCTGTTATCGGCTTTTTGGTCAAAATTTTATAATAGGGTTAGATAAATAAAAAAAATACTGGCTGATTCTACTTAGAAAGAAGATGAAAAAAGTTATAGGTAAAAATCAGTAGTTATAGATAAAAATCATAATGTGTTTTTAGTTCAACTTGTTAACGAACTTATCAAAAAATACATTATGATTTTTAATTCCAAAACTATTGTGACATCGGGAAGACGAACAGTTCTATATCTTTTTTTTCGGCCTAGCGTTGCCGCTAATAGCCGGGGAATTTGGCGCGATTTTTTTTTGTTTCCCTTCTTAGAGAAATTTCCGAGGAAGAAGTAGGGGTTGCTAAGACGGAAGGAGAGAGAAAACTGTAACGCAAATTTTTCTGTCACACTTGCCTTGTCGCTAACAAGCGGTGGCACAGTGTACAGCAATTTTGGTGTTTTTGAAATTGAATACTTCCAGCAGTTCCTCCTACACAGGAATTTCTTCCTGAAGAGGAAGAGTTGAAGTATTTTCTTTAAGTTATGCCGGACTCGACTGGGACACAAGATTTAACAGAAGACTCTACTTCAACTTAAACAGGACACTCGGAGTCCTGAAGTTGAGCAGATTCTCTGCCGTAGACTTTAATTCGCGACTAGTCCACCGGCACTGGACTCCTACTGGACGACAGATAAAGGTCGCGGGAGCTAGGTGCTCGTAGAGACAGGAGAGAACAAAATACGATCTTAATTTCTTACTTACTCTTTCTGTTGATGCCCCTTCCTCCGTGTAGTTTCCTATGAAGTAGTGGCTCCTTGGCGCGAGATGAACTCACGGTCGCGAGAGTAAAAGAAATGAAAGTGGAGGCAAACAAGAAAAAAAAAGTTGTTGACAAGTTGTTTGAATTTAGAGTTGTATTTTGATCAATAAAAAAATTTTTTAAGTACAGCAATTGAGATAGAGAGAAGAGGTACAGTCGACTCGACTCGGCGAAGGTCAAGGACTGAGTGACTTTTCTCTCGGCCGCCGACGCATCGGTGGGCCGGAAAAATCTCTCTTTTCCCTTGGGAAAACCCTTCGGAGTGAGAAGTACCAATTAGAAAATTTTTGGTATAACTCCTCCTCCAAGATTTTCCAATGGGAAATCCTTATTTGACTTTAGTCACGCCCGGGGCCGAAGGCCCTCCTATTTCTGGGGGAGAAAGGCGAGTGAGGGAGAGGGAAGGAAGAGTTTCGACTCCCTCCGGCGGATGGCGCACCGAGTACCTTTTTGGTCTCGTTTTACTCGCTCGCGTCTCTCCGGGTTTTTGCTTCTGTAGTATTATCTTTTTTGTTTGTCTTACGGTATTTTAATCTAATACAGACAAATTCTGTATAGAGAACTTATTGTTAATTGAGTTTTCTTGTTTTTGATATAATTATGATTGAAGTACTTAGAAAGTAAGTAGATTAGGTAAATTAATTGTAGTGTGAGTAATATAATATGGTGTAACTTAAGGTGGAGCTCTACCCTATTTTTGGTCAAAAAATCGATTTTTTTTTTATTGTACTTTTTTGTGTAAAATTTCCCTTAGATTACGATCCTGAAGCCCATGTATCCGAAAAAAAATTCCTTGCCTTAATATAAGTTAAATATATAAAATACTATTTAATTGCTTTTTTCAAGAAATTGCAATTTGCTTGCACGTCGTTTTCTACGTTGATTTTTTTTTAAACTCTGCAAATTCGGTTATATTCACATAATCACATATGTTTCTTATATTTCTAACTCTTATTCAGTGCAGTATATTGCCGCTAGAGTCGCTTCTATCGCGTGCGCACCGTAAAAATCAAAGTATACTTCTCTATATGCATTGTTAGGCTATAATTCGAGTTCGAGTCTTGGAGCTTTATATTTATAGGTTAGTGTATATATTAGTAAATAAAAACATTAATGTTAGGTGCTCATGCATTTAGCAAAAAGTATCGACCACTAAGGGGTCGAAAAACACAGCAAAAAACTGCCAATAAAAATAAAGGAGCAGTTAAAAAAAAAAAGAAAAACTCTAAAACGCAATCATCGCCAGCATTCAACCAAAATGCTAGTGCAACTTTGAAGAAATTTGCGTTAGTAGAGAAAAATAAAAAACAAACAGAAGAAAAAGTGAGAAATGAAGAATATATTTTATTACATTCCGACATTATCGACGAGTTTTTAAAATTTACCGTGTGTCGATACTGTAATAATCTTGGAGCATCACACAAAGTGTCAAAAAGATTTGGACAAGCAGCAATTATTTATATTATGTGTAATACCTGTGAAGAAAAAATTTTTGAACTTTGTACAAGTCCTAAATTAAATCCTAAAGAGACAAATTCCACGTATAAAGTTAATCAACAAATGGCTGAAAGTTTTTGGAAGATAGGAGCCGGACATGCTGCTATGCAACAATGGTGTGCATCAATGTGTATGAGTGTTATGAGTCTACAAACTTATTACAAGCAACTATCAACAATATCTGTTAGAGCAGCTGAATGTAAACCTCAAGTTCTAGCTACAAGTAGAAAATTAGTGAGAGAAGTGTACGAGAAGCTATATAGTTTATCGCCAAATGAGCTTATTGATATTTTTTGTTCTTTTGATGGCACTTGGCACAAGAGAGGCTTCACTTCTAATCATGGTGTTGGTTTTGTAATTGATGTTATTACTGGACTGGTGATAGATTTCCAAGTGCTCAGCAAATACTGCCATATGTGTGTGCAAGCTGAAAAGGACTTGAACAAAGATTCGCCAGAATTTGCTGTATGGATGGAAGGCCATAAGAACGAGTGCTCCAAAAATTATACTGGTTCTTCATCCTCAATGGAAACAGCTGCAGCAGATTTAATGTGGAAAAGATCTATTGAGGAGAGTAATTTTAGATACACAACAATGCTGTCCGATGGTGACGCCAAAACTCACCTGCATTTATCTAAGCAAGATATTTATGGAGAAAATGTTGAAATAATTAAAGAAGAATGTATTAATCATGTGGCAAAGCGAATGTCATCTGCTCTTAGAGAAGAAGTAAAGAGATCAAAAGCAAAAGGTATGTTAACAAATATAATATAAACGTATAAATTTTGATTTTAATATTTTATGAAATATATTATCATAAAATTTTATAAAGGCATAACACTTGGAGGTCGAGGAAAAGGTGCTCTGACTGATAAAGTAATAGTAGCTCTAGCTAACTATTACCGTAGTGCCATAGTACGCCACAAATCAGATATTGACTCTATGAGAGGAAATATATTAGCAACTCTAATGCATTGTTCTTCAACGGATCAGAGTTTTGACCACTCAATGTGCCCTACTGGTATGCTTTTTGTGTAATTCATATTAATAAAATTGTAAATACATAATTTTCTTATACTGCCTTTTTGTTTTCAGGGGAAAAGTCATGGTGCTTCTATAATAAATCCTTAGCGAACAATCTAGTACCCCGTAGTCATGATTCGATGCCAGTTCATATAAATGAAAAAGTGGTTAAGCATATTCAACCAATATTTGAAAGGCTTTCGAATCCACAATTTTTAAGAAGATGCTGTAAAGGATTAACACAAAACAGCAATGAAGGTCTGCATTCTATTCTGTGGAAAAAGTGTCCAAAATTAAATTTTGTCTCAAGAAAGAAAATAGAAATTGCTGCTGTCAATACCGTTGCTGAATACAACTTCGGTGCAACTGAAGCAGCCAAGTCTTTGAGTGAAGTGAATAATTTTAATACGAATAAAATTAATAGTGCCAGAGACAGAAAGAGAAAGCGAATGAGTGAATACAAGAGTCAAGTAGAGCAGAAGAAGATTAGAATTAAAAAAAAATATAAATTAAGAAAGAGCGAAGAAGCTAAAGTCAGATCAGAAGGACCTACTTATGGATGTGCTCAATTTTATAGTGATAACTAAGTGTTCATGAGCTTCATAGCAAAAACTTATAAAATCAAAAAGTGAGGTTAAAAATAACAAAGTGAATCAATAAATATGTGATATGTGATGTGATCAACCTAAATAATAAAGTATTTAATAAAAAAAACCAAATATATGAAGCTAAATTAATAATAGTCGATATAAGTGTATTTTTAAATAAAACAGTGTTTTTCTCTAATATACATATTTGGAAGTTCAAAATGTTCCATGCGTCAACATATTCAAGCTACGGGGTCCAATTTTTTTTTACATATTCAACTTCTTATTTAGAATGAAAATTTGCGAGTAGATTTTGTTTTATTAAAGAAGAATAAACAAATACTGTTAATAACTAATAAAATATACCTATTTTTAAGCAAAAAAGAGGCTATTAAAAAGTAGAAGCTTATTAAAAAATTATAAATAGTGTAAAAAAAATTCTGTCTGCAAATTTCTAAAGTTTATACGTATACTAACTTGTGTGAAAAATTCAAGTTCTCTTACTCGAAGGGGTTGACGCATGGAACATTTTGAAAAATGACTATTTTAATTAAATAAATCCTTATAACATAGAATTAAAACAATATAATAAGCCCAAAATTTTCAAAAAATTGTCTTTTTTTAGTATAAACATATCCCCAAAAACTTAGCTTTGTAAATCATAAGGGAAAATATTTTTCATTTAGAGTAGAGCTCCACCTTAATATACAACTAAAAAATGGAAAACCTTTCAAAAATATGTTTAGCTATTGCGCGTAAAAGTTACTTGTATGTTAGAGCACGGATGAGGGGAGATAAGAAAAAACTCGGATGTCGGGCGGCGCGCCTAAATCGCATTTTTATGGCCTGCAGCTGCGTGCACTTAGGCCTGCAGCATGCAGTTGGTTTTATCCCCCGTCGCTTTCGGGTCTCCGTTTGGGCTGTTTTTGTTTTAGTCACCGAGAGAGCCTGTGAAAAGAAAATTTCCCAGATCCTTTTCGGCGACTGGCAGTTATGGCTTTTCTCATTTTTACGATTTCCTTCGATGGAAATCGGTACAGAGTGAAGAAGAGAGAACAACGAGGGTCTGTTTATAGGTTTTCCACGAAAAGTTCTTAAAATCTACGTACACTTATCCGGTCACGTTTTCCGAGCCGAGTGCGTGTATTTTTTTCTTAATGGCTAACGTACATTATACGTATTTTTAAATCTATAGCACGTGGGAAAGAAGATTTTTGTGTGAGGAAAGAAAAAATAAAATTGAAAAAACGGCCCGACGTTATACTATTAGGTTTACAGAAATTGTTATAGATACCTTTATCGATCTACTCTTCAAGTAGAATTAGGCAGAATTTTCCGTATTTATCTATTGATAATAAATAACCCCAATAATAAAAAAACTTGGTATTTTGACTTGACACTTAGAAGAAAAATTGTTCAGATCAACCTAAAATCTATTTTTATTGATTGTGTACTCAATTAATCATTATAAAATTATACATACTATTTTTATTACACTATTTTTACAATTATTATACATACTATTTTTAGTATATTATTACATTTAGTATTAAAACAAGTTTCTGAATCTTCGAAATTTTTTTTCTTTGAATTTTTTTCGATTTGGCCGAAAGTATTGATAATCTTATTTATGAGCTTTTAATCTCTCTCTCTCTCTTTCTCTCTCTCGTACTTTTATAATTTTTGAATTAGTTTATAAAAAGTTATGTATATAATGCTGTTTTGCTTACAATAGATGTGATGGGGAAAGCACGCAAAAATAAGAAACAATCTGATAGTGGTTGTTTGGAAACATCCGATCACAGTGAATATGCGTACAAAAGAAAAAGAGAAAAGAAAACACTGTATGCGGCTACTCGCCTTTGTATTGGGAAACAAGATGTTACCATTATAAAAGTCGATCAGATTAAAAATTTTGATGCAGCTATAGATGTATTTCCTTATAATGCTTATGTATCCAATGGGTTTAATTCCGACGAAGAGATTATTTACGAACCAGCAACGATTCTTTCTGTAGCACGTTAGTATAAAAAATAAGTAGAAATAAAGAGGATTCAGCATAAGTAACTAAATGTTTCGTTACTTTTATTTGTTAGAGACTAGAGATGAACTTGAAAATAGAAGAAAAAGATGGCCTAAACCTAAAAAGCGCAGAAGAGATATAATTCTTGAACTAGCAGAACAAGGATTGCAGCCTACAAATAGTTCCGAAAAGCCTATAATAAAATCTACACCCAGAAAGGTACTTTTTAATTTTTCATTTTTTGTTAATTTTAAAATATGAATTATAATTCTGTATAGATTGTCATTGCAGAATAACAAAACGTATTAAATTTGTTAAAAGTGCTTAAAAATATTTTTTATTTCTTGTAAAAAAATTTAAATAATCAGAAATTAAATGTCTTATCTTGAGCTCTTTTATATAATAAAAATAAATTATTTTTCTTTAATGAACAGATAAATTTAATGCTTAGGAGTAAAAAATTCGACTGATGTACTAAGAATTTTTGGTAAAAATAAATTATTTGTGAAATTTCTAAGAAGAATGAAAGAGTTTTTGGCACTTTTACTAACTGGAATACAATTTTAGTTATTGTTACTACATGAAAAGATGTATAGAAATTCAATTTTTATTCACTTCTTAAAAATATTACATTTTTTAAATCTTGGTTAACCCTTTGTGGCATAGTGCACTCTAAGAATACCACCTTTGTTTCTGTAGTGTTTTGTAATTTCAAAGCAGTATTTGTTCAATTTAATAAATTTTTTTTTTAATTCCAAGATCTTTAGATAATATAAACTTAAAATTTATGCACAAATGATATCAAATTATTATTAATTGCTATTCGTAAACAATTGCTCAAAAAATGCTGTTTTTGGTGAAATAATTCATTATTGAGCAATTTTCAATATATCCTTACGAAAATTAGTATTCAGAGGTTCTCGATTATTCTGATTACGAATTAGATTCACAAAATTTGAAATGGCTGTTCCAAGATGGCAGCCGAAAATAAAACATTCAACATATTGTTGAATATATCTATTTCTGGTAGCCACATTTGATACGCCATTTTGAATTTTCGAAATATGAGTTCAGATTCGTAATCAGCGACCTTTAACATCATCATCATGTGAAAAATGTATACCACAAAGGGTTAAAATAAGTAAAAATCCTCAAAACATTATCTTCATATAAGCTTTGTTTGATCTATTGACCCAGGAAGAAATTAATGAGAAAATAGATATTTTGAAAGGTAAAAAATTGAAGTTTGATTCAAGATCTTACACGGAAACAGTAGAATCACATAAAGAATCTGAAGAAAATCTGGCTCAACCCCCAAAAAAATCTAAAATGATAAAATCAACTTCTATTTCGTCCAAAGATACTACATTATTGAAGCAAAAGCAACGTTCTCCAGTTACAAGATCATCTTATCAGCTGAATAGTCCGGTAAAATCTCCCAGCTTGCTATTCAAGCAAAAGGATAAAAAGAAAAAATTGGCTGTTCAGGAATCCCCTACCTTGTTATTGGAAGAACATAGTTCTTTTGATACTGAATCCCCTATTCAAGACATTTCTGTGAAATCTCCTAACTTGGGAAGTAAAAGAAAATCTTTAAAGAGAAAGAGAACTGTTCAGGAATCTCCTAATATCAAATCATCTGCTCAGGTCAATAGTCCGAAGAACTCTTCAAAGAGATCATTAATAAAAAAGCATCGTTCTGCTGGTACCACATTTCATGAGCAAATAACGATTAGTTCCTCAGAATCTCCTATTATCTTCAATACAAATAGTCAGAAGAGATTTTTGGGAATGAGTTTTTCTGATCAAGAAAAGGATAGTAAAGAAGATTCTGAACAAGAAAAGAATAGTATAGAAGATTCTGAACAAGAATATGATAACAAAGAAGATTCTGAACAAGAATATGATAACAAAGAAGATTCTGAACAAGAAACGGATAATACAGGGCATTCTGAACAAGAAAAGAATAATACAAAAAATTCTGAACACGAAAAGGGTAATATAGAACATTCTGACGAGAAAAGAATAATACAGAACATTCTGAACAAGCAAAGGATATACAGTCTATCACTACTACACCATCATCACGATCCAAGAAAAGAAGCTCGTCCAAAAAGAAATTGGGTAATGATATTTTTATATGAATAATTGAAGATGACGGGTACACCTTAAAAATGTTTAAAGATGAAAAATTGAACATTTCATTTACCGCAGACTTTCTTTATATCTTTCTTTATATACACGAGATATGGACTCTCCAAATTTTTTCCTCCCTAGACACGTAATATACTATTTTTAATTATAATATTAATTTATAATTTAATAAATATAATAGTAATTATTATTATTATCATTGGAGTTAAAAGTTCATAGTTATGAATTTATATGCAATTGTGCATATTTATATGAAATATAATTTAATTACAGGTCTTGATCAGAGGAAATAGTTACTGAGCCTGTTAACGATAACGTTGCTGGCCCATCGGGCACAAGTAGTAAAGTAATGAACTCGAAAAGAAAGAAGTACCGTAAAAAAATAAGAGATTATTTATACGATTCGGATGACTATGCAAAATCTGACTTGCCTAAATTACCACAACTCACCAAATGGGAGGATGAAAAAGTAAATCGAAATACTGGATTACAAGAAAAGGTAAAAATCGATGATGCCACACTCTATCCTGAAAATTGCAACTTCGTTACTTGTTTGTAGATACTCGTGGCATAATATATCGAATAGAACTAGTACGTAAAAAGTTTATTCACAAAACTCATTACAGTACTAGCCTTTGGCTCATGCTATAATTACTCGTTTCGTAAATGGACTCTTTCGGTATCCATTGCATAATATACTATTTACTCATATATATTTTTCAAAAATATTATCTTAACAATCAAAATGTCTACAAAATTATTTTACTTCATTTTGTAGAAAACTATGTGGCACTTACACTATGGCATATCAGTACCGTATAAAAACTGGAAACTTGCTAAGAAAGCTAAAACTCCGTACGGATTTCTAAGAGAATTAGTAGTTCCACATATTTGGAGCCAAAAAGAATTTGTAAAACGATGTGTACAAATTGAAAGAACATCTGATTCAACAGATAGGGTGGAATTAACACCGCGAAAAAAAGAAGCCTTAAGAAGTATGTATAGATTTATATTATTTTAGTCTAAAAATCTCAACTTTTAACATGATTTTTAGACTACTACTTCACAATCAATTCGAAAAACGATTTTATAATTTAATTTAATTTATTTTTAGAAGGGTACGTCCAATTTCTCATAGAAAATTCCATCATTAGGGCTGAGGCGTCTAATGAAGAAGAGCAAAAAATACGTAAAAAGAAAATAGCGAAATTTGGACGAGAATTGGGCATAATAATAGCTCAAGAACGAGTAAAATGGAATACCAAAACTGTTTCAACTGATAATGAATCCAGAAGCTCACTGGATTCTTCGTAAATTCGCTTTGCTTTTTTAGATTTAAAAGTTCTGAATTATTTGTTTTTACTATTTTTCAGTTAAAAATCTTTAAGCGTAATTAAACGCGTACTTGTTTCATTTTTTATAAATGATTATTATAAATGATAACGGTATAATACCATTTTTCATTCGATATAGCGCACTTTAATGCGTGAAATGTTGAAGTTTTATGAATATTTAAGATTTTTGAATTTTTTTCAATGATAGTCAAATAGACTGACAGTATTTTTAAAAGTTTAGTGGACTTTAACTAGACAGATAAGTTTTTTTATTTTACTATTACTTGCGTAATTAAATAATGCGTACTGAATCACAAGCAATATATCAGTTTTTTCTATAAAAAAATTAGGGTATATTTTTATTTTCTGAAGATAAATTTAAAAATGTTATTATTACTAAGTGGCAAGTTATTTGCCAAAAGAATTTTATATTTTTACACCGAATAAAATATAATTACCATGAAAATAACAACCATTATTCTAAACCTCTAACGAATTCCTTAAAGTTGAAATTGGTTCGTAAGTAACGTTATTCAGTACAGGACACATTCTTCAAAAAATGACGACATTGTGCACAATTACATTTCACTACGAAAAATAACATCAATTATAAAGCCAGACACTTTACGAAAGTAACGTCATTTAACGTTTCTAATTAGAAATGATAAAAATGACGTTATTATTCGCTTTCATGGTTATTAAAAGAAATAACGTCACATTGCGTTCGTAACGAACGTTTAAAAATAACGTCATTATCCAAGCCGGATATCCTAAAAGCATAAAATATCGTTATTGTACGATTCAGGTTTAATGAAATATAACGTTATTTAACGTTTTTAATTAGAAATGGTAAAAATTACGTTATTGCTCACTCTCATGGGTATTAAAAAAATAACGTTATTTTGTGTTCGTAACGAACGTTTAAAAATAACGTCATTATTCAAGTCGGATATCCCAAAAGCACAAAATAACGTTATTTCACGATATAAATGTAATCGAAAATAACGTTATTTTAAGTTACCAATCATTTTCCCCGATGTAAATAACGGTAATTTACGTTAAATGATGTGAGGAAATGACGTCATAAAAGGTCCGAATTTGTACCATCACCCATAACGTTATTTAACGTCATTAAATGACGTTATGAAATGACGTTATGAAATAACGTTATTATTTTCAATAGGGAACCGTTCCGAAGATATGGAGTCCGGAAAAAAACTAGCTAAAATCGGAAAATTTACGAAAAATTGCATATCAACGTTTTTTCGATTTCTGCTCGAACCAGCTTCCTCGCAGCGAATCGGGAGACACCTATTTGAAAAGCTGAGATCGAGAGCTTTCCAAAAACATATTGAAGGCCTATATTTGGATGAACAGTTCCGAAGATATGGAGTCATGAAATATCACTAGCCAAAATCGGAAAATTTACCAAGAATTGCATATCACCCTTTTTTCGACTTCTGGTAGAACCAGCTTACTCGCAGCAAATCGGGAGACACATATTTGAAAAGCTGCGTTCGAGAGCTTTCCAAAAACATATTGAACGGCTGTATTTGGATGAACCGTTCCGAAGATATGGAGTCATGAAAAACACTAGCCAAAATCGGAAAATTTACCAAAAATTGCATATCAATATTTTTCGTTTTCTGCTCGAATCAGCTTCTTCGCAGCGAATCGGGAGACACATATTTGAAAAGCTGAGATCGAGAGCTTTCCAAAAACATATTGAACGGCTATATTTGGATGAACAGTTCCGAAGATATGGAGTCATGAAATATCACTAGCCAAAATCGGAAAATTTACCAAGAATTGCATATCACCCTTTTTTCGACTTCTGGTAGAACCAGCTTACTCGCAGCAAATCGGGAGACACTTATTTGAAAAGCTGCGTTCGAGAGCTTTCCAAAAACATATTGAACGGCTGTATTTGGATGAACCGATCCGAAGATATGGAGTCATGAAAAACACTAGCCAAAAACGGAAAATTTACCAAAAATTGCATATCAATATTTTTCGTTTTCTGCTCGAACCAGCTTCTTCGCAGCGAATCGGGAGACACATATTTGAAAAGCTGAGATCGAGAGCTTTCCAAAAACATATTGAACGGCTATATTTGGATGAACCGTTCCGAAGATATGGAGTCATGAAAAACACTAGCCAAAATCGGAAAATTTGCTAAAAATTGCATGTCAACCTTTTTTCGATTTCTGCTCGAACCAGCTTCCTCGCAGCGAATCAGGAGCCACATATTTGAAAAGCTGAGATCGAGAGCTTACCAAAAACATATTGAACGGCTATATATGGATGAACGGTTCTGAAGATATGGAGTCATGAAAAACACTAGCCAAAATCGGAAAATTTACCAAAAATTGCATATTAACCTTTTTTCGACTTCTGGTAGAACCAGCTTCCTCGCAGCAAATCGGGGGACACATATTTGATAAGCTGAGATCGAGAGCTTTCCTAAAAACATATTGAACGCCTATATTTGGATGAACCGTTCCGAAGATATGGAGTCCGGAAAAAAACTAGCTAAAATCGGAAAATTTACGAAAAATTGCATATCAACCTTTTTTCGATTTCTGCTCGAACCAGCTTCCTCGCAGCGAATCGGGAGACACATATTTGAAAAGCTGAGATCGAGAGCTTTCCAAAAACATATTGATCGGCTATATTTGGATGAACCGTTCCGAAGATATGGAGTCATGAAAAACACTAGCCAAAATCGGAAAATTTGCGAAAAATTGCATATCAACCTTTTTCGACTTCTGGTAGAACCAGCTTCCTCGCAGCAAATCGGGAGACACATATTTGAAAAGCTGAGATCGAGAGCTTTCCAAAAACATATTGAACGCCTATATTTGGATGAACCGTTCCGAAGATATGGAGTCCGGAAAAAAACTAGCTAAAATCGGAAAATTTACCAAAAATTGCATATCAACCTTTTTTCGATTTCTGCTCGAACCAGCTTCCTCGCAGCGAATCGGGAGACACATATTTGAAAAGCTGAGATCGAGAGCTTTCCAAAAACATATTGAACGGCTATATTTGGATGAACCGTTCCGAAGATATGGAGTCATGAAAAACACTAGCCAAAATGGGAAAATTTGCGATAAATTGCATATCAGCCTTTTTTCGACTTCTGGTAGAACCAGCTTCCTCGCAGCGAATCGGGAGACACATATTTGAAAAGCTGAGATCGAGAGCTTTCCAAAAACATATTGAACGCCTATATTTGGATGAACCGTTCCGAAGATATGGAGTCATGAAAAACACTAGCCAAAATCGGAAAATTTGCGAAAAATTGCATATCAACCTTTTTTCGATTTCTGCTAGAACCAGCTTCCTCGCAGCGAATCGGGAGACACATATTTGAAAAGCTGAGATCGAGAGCTTTCCAAAAACATATTGAACGGCTATATTTGGATGAACCGTTCCGAAGATATGGAGTCCGGAAAAAACTAGCCAATTTCGGAAAATTTCCCAGAAATTGCACATCAACCTTTTTTCGATTTCTGCTCGAACCAGCTTCCTCGCAGCGAATCGGGAGACACATATTTGAAAAGCTGAGATCGAGAGCTTTCCAAAAACATATTGAACGGCTATATTTGGATGAACCGTTCCGAAGATATGGAGTCATGAAAAACACTAGCCAAAATCGGAAAATTTACCAAAAATTGCATATCAACCTTTTTTCGATTTCTGCTCGAACCAGCTTCCTCGCAGCGAATCGGGAGACACATATTTGAAAAGCTGAGATCGAGAGCTTTCCAAAAACATATTGAACGGCCTATATTTGGATGAACGGTTCGGAAGATATGGAGTCATGAAATATCACTAGCCAAAATCGGAAAATTTACCAAAAATTGCATATGAAGCTTTTTTCGATTTCTTCTCGAACCAGCTTCCTCGCAGCGAATCGGGAGACACATATTTAAAGTGCTGAGATCGAGAGCTTTCAAAAACATATTGAACGGCTATATTTGGATGAACAGTTCCGAAGATATGGAGTCATGAAAAACACTAGCCAAAATTTGACAATTTACGAAAAATTGCATATCAACCTTTTTTCGATTTCTGCTCGAACCAGCTTCCTCGCAGCGAATCGGGAGACACATATTTCAAAAGCTGAGATCGAGAGCTTTTCAAAAACATATTGAACGGCTATATTTGGATGAACCGTTCCGAAGATATGGAGTCTGAAAATAACTAGCATAAATCGGAAAATTCCAGAAAATTGCACATCAACCTTTATTCGATTCTTCTCGAACCAGCTTCCACGCAGCGAATCAGGAGCACATATTGAAAAGCTGAGATCGAGAACGTCCCAAAACA